>JAPXFQ010001079.1:0-55708 GCA_028564705.1 Apricaphanius iberus | reverse complement strand
AGAAACCAGTAGAAACTGACTAGAAACCAGAGGAAACTGACTAGAAACCAGATGAAATGACTGTAAACCAATAGAAATAGACCAGAAGCCAGTAGAAACAGACTAGAAACCAGTAGAAACAGACTAGAAACCAGTAGAAACAGACTAGAAACCAGTAGAAACAGACTAGAAACCAGTAGAAACAGACTAGAAACCAGTAGAAACAGACTAGAAACCAGTAGAAACTGACTAGAGACCAGAGGAAATGACTAGAAACCAATAGAAACAGACTAGAAACCAGTAGAAACAGACTAGAAACCAGAGGAAATTACTAGAAACCAGAGGAAATGACTAGAAACCAGTAGAAACTGACTAGAAACCAGTAGAAACTGACTAGAAACCAGAGGAAACTGACTAGAAACCAGATGAAATGACTGGAAACCAATAGAAATAGACCAGAAACCAGTAGAAACAGACTAGAAACCAGTAGAAACAGACTAGAAACCAGTAGAAACAGACTAGAAACCAGTAGAAACAGACTAGAAACCAGAGGAAATGACTAGAAACCAATAGAAACAGACTGGAAACCAGTAGAAACAGACTAGAAACCAGAGGAAATGACTAGAAACCATTAGAAACTGACTATAGATCAGAGAAATGACTAGAAACCAATAGAAACAGACTAGAAACCAGTAGAAACAGACTAGAAACCAGATGAATGACTAGAAACCGAGGAAACTGACTAAAGACCAGAGGAAATGACTAGAAAAGAGTAGAAACAGACTAGAAACCAGAGGAAAACAGACTAGAAACCAGAGGAAATGACTAGAAAGCAGAGAAACTGACTAGAAACCAGTAGAAACAGACTAGAAACCAGAGGAAAATACTAGAAACCAGATGAAATGACTGTAAACAATAAGAAATAGACCAGAAGCCAGTAGAAACAGACTAGAAACCAGTAGAAACAGACTAGAAACCAGTAGAAACAGACTAGAAACCAGTAGAAACAGACTAGAAACCAGAGGAAATGACTAGAAACCAATAGAAACAGACTGGAAACCAGTAGAAACAGACCAGAAACCAGAGGAAATGACTAGAAACCATTAGAAACTGACTAGAGATCAGAGGAAATGACTAGAAACCAATAGAAACAGACTAGAAACCAGTAGAAACAGACTAGAAACCAGATGACATGACTGGACACCAGAGGAAACTGACTAAAGACCAGAGGAAATGACTAGAAAGCAGTAGAAACAGACTAGAAACCAGAGGAAATTACTAGAAACCAGAGGAAATGACTAGAAGCCAGTAGAAACTGACTAGAAACAAGAGGAAATTACTATAAATCAGAAGAAACTGACTAGAAACCAGTAGAAACTGACTAGAAACCAGAGGAAACTGACTAGAAACCAGATGAAATGACTGGAAACCAATAGAAACAGACCAGAAGCCAGTAGAAACAGACTAGAAACCAGTGGAAACTGACTAGAAACCAGAGGAAACAGACTAGAAACCAGAGGAAATGACTAGAAACCAGTAGAAACTGACTAGAAACCAGTAGAAACAGACTAGAAACCAGTAGAAACAGACTAGAAACCAGTAGAAACAGACTAGAAACCAGAGAAAATGACTAGAAACCAGTAGAAACTGATTAGAAACCAGTAGAAACTGACTAGAAACCAGTAGAAACAGACTAGAAACCAGTAGAAACAGACTAGAAACCAGAGTAAATGACTAGAAACCAGTAGAAACTGACTAGAAACCAGAGTAAATGACTAGAAACCAGTAGAAACAGACTAGAAACCAGTAGAAACAGACTAGAAACCAGAGAAAATGACTAGAAACCAGTAGAAACTGATTAGAAACCAGTAGAAACTGACTAGAAACCAGTAGAAACAGACTAGAAACCAGTAGAAACAGACTAGAAACCAGAGGAAATGACTAGAAACCAGTAGAAACTGACTAGAAACCAGTAGAAACAGACTAGAAACCAGTAGAAACAGACTAGAAACCAGTAGAAACAGACTAGAAACCAGTAGAAATAGACTAGAAACCAGTAGAAACAGACCAGAAACCAGTAGAAACAGACTAGAAACCAGATGACATGACTGGAAACCAGAAGTAAATGAAAGAAAACATTTGGGGGATGATGTGGGTCTGTTGTAGGGTGATGTTTAGCCCATCCACAGGGATCCAGATGATGGAACAGACTCTGAGTTGTGGACTCTCGGGTTTCTAGCTGATCTGCTGTCAGAGATCTGCTGGAGGCTCTGTGGAACACCTCCATCCTGCTGGATCAGCTCCTGTTGCCACAACAGCAGCTCAGGCTCCGTCTGATTGGTCCTGTGAGCATCTGAGACGGTGTGACAGAAAGCAGAAGGGCGGGGCTCCAGGTGAACCGTCCCAGCCAGAGGCCTGCAGAGATGGAGGACAGACACTTCCACCTGTTTCTCCATCTCTATGAGGTCCTTCATTCTTCTCCAGGACAGGATCAGTTTGTGTGTTTCTATCTTTGCGAGTTACACCATGTGACTATAGATGGCAATAAAGAGTTTGGTTCACCATGAACCAGTCAGTGAATGAGAAGTCACCTCTGAGATTCTTCAGGTGTGACGTTGTGGGATCATCTCATCTCCATCAGAAGGTGGAGCAGACAGCAGCAGTTATTCATCCGAACACGAACACGTGTACTCCCGTCACAGTAAGCAGCCGGTGGACGCTACGCTATCCCATAATGCAGCAGAAGCCCCAAAATCGTAGAAGAAGATCAACCTCGGCTACCAAGGATCTGTCAACCATTAACACCGCCACAATTTCAGCTTATAAATATAAAAATGCAGCGATGTTACTGATTACTTTAATTGTTTTTGACTTCTGATTAAACATTTTAGTTGATAAGTTAATATTTAGCAGGACCACATCTGATAAAATGGTGGAGCAGTACGTCTGATTTCATGCCTACTATTCGCTCGTTTGCTACGCAGTATTTACTACATTAGCGGGTGAGTAGTAGCTACTACGTAGCATGTAGTACATACTAAGGATCTGGATGCAGCCCTACCCTGCATAGTGGATAGCGTAGCGTCCACCGGCTGCTTACTGTGGATGTAGTACACATCTGGGACCTTTATCCCTTCTACTCTGATCCATACTGGAGATTCTGACCTACTACATCGCTAGCTTACTGCTTTTAGCGTGCTACGTAGGAAGCGTAGTGGAGGATGCAGTCTGGACTTAGGATGAAGCTCCGCCCCCCGCCGTCATCTCCTCCATCTTTGGTGAAGCCCCGCAGGTTGTCATGGTAACAGAAGATGACGCCAATCACACGTCAACCACATGCATGAAGCTCTAAGCGTGTTTTAGACCCATCAGAACCTTTAGGTTCTGTCCTGATGCTCTCAGAACCGGACCGGGTTCTCCTCATCTGTGTTCTCCTTCAGGAGGTCCACATGTTCCTGTCGGTTCCGGCTGATGCCAGGACGTGATCCAGAACCAACCTGATCCAGAACCCGAGAGGAGCTGAGAGCTTCAGATGATCCGTTCAGGTCAGAACCAGATCTGATCCCTGGTTCTGATCAGCTTGATCCTGGATCAGAGCTTCAGAGGAGATGATTGTTCCCTCGAGGTGTCAGCCCATAAATGTGACCTCTAACCTCTGACTCCTCAGATCGGGTCGGCTGGTGGTTCTGATCCGATCAGTAGTTTACAGGTCAGGAAACGTTCAGAGAGTCTTTTAGACTTCTGATCGCTTCCATTACAGAAACCTTTGGCTGTAGTGGAGCTTAACTCCAGTCTCCAGTGTGGCAGCGGAGCGCGGATTCAGCCTCCAGATCAACATCTAAACCCCCATGAGAAGTCATCAGTGTGAGGCTGATGGCTAGAAGCTCTGCAGCCGCACGCCGGTAGATTACCCATAACTGTAAAGTAAGTAAGTAAAATGTATTTATATAGCGCCTTTCACAGACCAGAGGCACAAAGCGCTTTATAATTAAAAGCAAACACAGAAAAACAGTACATCTACACGTCAGTTCTAAAAACAAGAACAGAAGAAAACACCAGTAATATAAAACACAAAGGCTGTGTGGGGTGGGGCGAGAACTCCTGCCTAAACAAGTGTGACTTCAGTTGAGCCCTGAAACTGTCCACCGACTCTAACATGAGCAGAGACTGGGGGAGATCATTCTCTTACCTTACCCTATCCCCCCTGGTCTTAAAACAAGTGCGGGGGACCATCAACAGGTTCTGAGAGGAGGACCTCAGGCTCCTGATTGAAACATACGCTGGATCAGGGCCTTAATTTTCAGACGCCTGACCATGAAGAGCCCTAAAAGTCAGCACCAGGATTTTAAAATGAGGGAGCCAATGTAGGGATCTCAGGATGGGAGTAATGTGGGCTCTCCTGTGGGTGCGGGTCAAAAGACATGTAAGCAGGCCGTTACAGTAGTCCAGTCGGGAGGAAACAGAAGCGTGGATAACCATCTGCAGCTCATGGCTTGAGACAATATGTCTGAGTTTAGAGATGCGCAGATGGAAATTGCAATTTTTACCAGCTGTTTTGTGTGAGGTTCAAGGGACATGCCTTCGTCAGGGAGGTCAGGCCGCAACTGCAAACATTTGATTTCCTTTTTTCTGTAGTTAATCTGGTGTGGATTGGATTTATTTTCTAAACAAAGAAAGAAATACTATTGAATATGAGAAATTGGTCCGATTATTACTGAGACCGGCATCAGCTTTCCACATTGGATTTAAAAATTGACGAGTAAAAATAGATTATGACCGGATTTTTGACCCCATCGACAAAAACACGTCTAGCGCCCCCTCTGGGTGAAACGTGGATAGATGTCGTGGAGAAGTTGTGGTTCCTCCAGGTTCCTTGATGGTTCCATGATGTTCTGCTCTACAGAGGGAGGAACATGCAGATCCTTTCTGTAAGGAGGAGTTTTTGCTTCCATGATTTTCTGGATGTTGGCCATCATCTGAACATCTGCGGTTCTCCAGCGTAGAACGTCCTGATCGACCTGCGGTGCTCACGTGACCTCGGCTTGGCGTGCGTGTGTCAGGCAGCCAGCCAATCAGCGCCGGTTGTCACGTTTGGCTTCTTCTAATTAAAACTCGCTGAAGCTCATTATGAGGCTGCAGGTGCACGCGGCCCGCCGGCGGTTAATCCCGCGCAATTAGCGCACGCTCCCGCGCACAACAACAAAACGAGACGCGTGGATCGGGGGCGCGCCTCACCACCGCGTCCCCGCGGAGAAAATAATAAACAGTTTGAGAAAACAGGAGATCCATAATAATAATAATAATTATTATTATTATTCACTACATTTATCTTCAGAATAAATTCATAAACTACCCAAAACATAAAACTTTTATAAATGTGTTTTGTGGAATTATAACAATAGTTAAATTAATGAATCATTTAAAACTTTTTTCAAAATTAAAAATATATATATAATTATTGAACTATGAATTGTTTATTATTCAGTGATTTTATAATAAACCTGATATTTTAGATAATATTCTGGGATTATGTGAAATTGTGCAGCGGCTGCAGTTTAAAAGTTCCAACTACAGAGAAATGATTCCATAATGTAGAAAAATGTTTGCAGGGTTTGGAATAATTATTTAACGTTTTGTCACATTATTTTAGGAACCCAAAAGATTCATAATTGGTCCCGGTAATAAAATCTAGAAAGACAAAACCAGAAGTTCTTATTTGTAACTTTTTATGGAGATAATTTAATAAATCACAATAATAAAAGAAAACTGAAGCAGATATTAATCTATATCTAAAATGCTTTAAGTCATTTTCCTCTTCTGTTGTTTAACTAATTATATTTCTTATTAATCTATTTATTTCTAATTCATCTGAACTGGTTGTTTTCTGAACACTTGACCCTCTTTGCTCTCCTCCCACCTGCTGCTCTGAACAAACCGTTAACCTATTAATATTAATTATCATAAAATGCTCCGGAAGCCTGTGATTGGCTACAGAAACACAAACATTCAGCTTTTTAATAGAAACGTTAAAACTTTATTTATTCAGTAGAAAAAGCAGAAAAGTTTCAGTAAATAGAATTAAAATCTCTTTATGTACAAAATACAAGTTTTCATGTGTCAAATCAAAATAAATAGAAACAACAACAGGTGGGGGAGGGGCGGTGGGGGCAGTCTGTGTGTGTGTGTGGGGGCGGGGGGGGGTCCTTTCACGCTTTTGTCAGAGCGCAGAAACTTGATTTCCACGCTCAGTTTTCTGCTTCAGCGCTTTACTAATTATAAAGTTGACTCTTCACCTCCTGGAGGAGGAAGAGGAGGAGGAGGAGGAGGAGGAGGCTGAACACTGCTGCTGGGGGGGGGGGGGGGGGGGGTCAGGAGGGAAAGTGCAAAGATTTTTAGACTAAAACACAGAAACATGAAATGAGGAATAAAGTTCTTCTCATTCAGTCCTTCAGCTCAGTAAGGCAAACTGTGGTTCTGCTGTCGGCTGCTCCGGGACCTGTCCCTGCCGGTCTCCACCTGTCTCCACCTGTCTCCACCTGTCTCTGGTCCTCGGACATCAGTAGATGCCCTGAGCGAAGCCGCAAAAGCCAAACACGGCATCCTGCTGCACAAAGCTGTAGTCCTCCGGCGCGGCGGGGCTGCCCGGGCTGGAGGCGCAGTAAGCCGGGGAGGAGGAGGACGAGGAGCCGCTGCACGGGCTCCACGAGCAGCCGTCGCTCCCCGGACTGGGGGCCTCCGCCCGGAGGGAGGCGCCGAGCAGCACGGAGGGCTCTCCGCTCTTGCCCGCTTGCAGGTCCGCGATGCGGATGGTTTCGGACAGCGCCCAGATGTAGTTGTGCGCAAAGCGCAGAGTCTCGATCTTGGTGAGCTTCGTCTCATCCGGGAAGGCCGGCAGGACGCCCCGCAGCGCGTCCAGCGCGTCGTTCAGGTTATGCATGCGGTTCCGCTCCCGGTCGTTGGCCTTCAGCCTCCGGGTCTTCTTCACCACCTGTGCGGGCGCGTCGCTGCGACCGCGGCCGCGTCGCCGCTTCTTCTGCTGCAGCTCGGGCTGCGGGGACGCGCCGCGCACGCTCCCGCGGGAGTCCTCGTCGTCGGTGTTCGGGAAGAGGTCGGAGCTGGTGTCGGTGTCGGAGAACACGGAGTCCATGTCGGAGCGCAGGGTCCGGCTCGGTTCTGAGGGGAGAGGAGAGCAGGAGTTAGAGGGCGGTTCGGAGCCGATGGTCCGGGTCGGACCGGTTCGGAGCCGATGGTCCGGGCTGCAGGACAGCCGTGCGCTGACTCACCTGGTTCGGTCAGGAGGAGGATGTTGGATCAGGTCCAATAGAACCGGGTCCGGATCAGGGCTTCTGGCACGCGCCTCTGCTGCTCTGGATCAGCTCGTGCGAGCCGGTGAGCCTGGCACACGCCCGGCCTCAGCCCGCTTATATACCGGGTCCGGGACAATGACCGGCCCCCTCCGGACCCCCCCGGCAGCGGCAGGTCTGCCCCGTGCCAACCGGCCCTCATTTGCATAATGACGCCGCTGCCGCCCCGCACGGAGAAGCGTGCCGGTGATCACAGCCAGCCAATCAGAGGCGGAGGCGAGCCACGCGAGCGACACGCACAACGCCCTACCCCCCCCACCACCCCCTACGCCCCCCCCCCCCCCCCCCCCCCCCCCCCCCCCCACACACACACAGACACAGCAACAAAACAAAGTAAAAGAAAAGTTGAACTACATCCATTGAAGCCTGCTACATTTATACATCATGGAAACAAGTTTTACGTTGGAACTAAAATATATTAACTCTAATTTACACAATTTATTCATGTAATAAATATGATCATATATTTAGAAATATTATTCAGCAAATTCACCTAAAATACTCAGTACATTTTAATCTGAAAAGCAAAGTGAATTTGAATCTGTTTGTTCAGGCAGAGACGCTCAGTTTGGTTTTTATTCAGCTGGTGGAAAATGTATTAAAGGGCTTTTTGGAATAAAATTAAATATCCAAAACATTTGACCACATTAATATGAAAGTCACCAGATATAAAAAGGAAAAAGTAGATGGCTTTAGTGATGATGTTTTGCTCTGAATCCTGTAGAAAAATGGCAAAAATTATTCTGCTGATGTTTATGAGAGGAAAAGGCCAAAGGAAGAAATATCTAAAACTTACATTTTTTAAATGTTTTATGGTTTAAATAGCATTTAGTGTTGAATGTTTTTATTACTTTGTTTCAGTGAGATTCTAATTGTGTACTTGAATCTGGGTTTTATGGAATAATAACTCATTCAAAATACTCCATAGAGTGGGTGGTGTAATAGCATCTGTTCCAGACGTTGTGGGTTCAATTTCCACCTGCCACAAACTGTTGTGTTTTGGCAATTAAATTAACTTAATTACTTTTAATAAATACAACCTGCTAAATTAAAAATTATAAAGTAACATTTGCTTAATCTCTTCACAAATGTTACATTTGGAGTTAAATACATTTTACTTGTTAGAAAATAAGTAATACTGGATATGACAGCAGTACAAGTTACATCCATCCTCCTGGAGGTTCTGTATCATTCATAGTTTCTCCATGATTATTAGAAAACATACTTTGTTTGCTATTTTGGTTGTTTTAAAGCAGTTTTCTGTTATGGAGTTGAAGATTATAGCTAAACTAGTCATTATATCCACATTAATTGGTGTTTGGAACAGAAAAACAAGAAATTAATATATTTTTTCACGACAATGATAAATATAATTTGTTTATGTAACAGGGTGGAAACGTTGAGCTTGATGATAGTTTGATTGTTAAAAACAGTAAAATATGCTAATACTTACATTCCTTACTTTTGTATAATTTACCTTTGTATGTAAATTATACTGTATTATACAGAATTTAATTCTTTTTTGTATTTTTTGAATTTAGGCTAAAGAAAAAAAAGAAAAACTTTTAGTTATTGTATATATTGATTTATATTTCCTTCACTGCAGTAGTAACTTTTAGTGAATGAGGACCTGTTGATTAGGCTGACCTCTACTCATTAGAAATCCATAATAACTCTTTAAAAAAATAAGTTTGTGTGTCATAATAATACAAAGCAACATGGATCCTTTTATTTCTGGTTTTAAAATTTAAATGAAATTCATTGTGTTAAACCTGTGAAGCAGCGTTCTCACAGCCGAGGGGAAGAAACTAAAGTCAGACCGGAGTTAATGTGTCAATAGGCGGCGTGACGAAGAAATCTGGCATCGAACCTACAACTCTCCAAGATTATATATATTTATATATAGATATGTATATAAACCAGAAAGTGGGCCCAAACAGCTTAGAACCAGCAGAGAGTTATTTAGTCTGCAGTAAACCTGCTTCACACGCACACACATGCACACACATGCACACACACGCACACACACACACACACACACACACACACACACACCTCTTTAAGGGATTTTTGAAGACATCTTTATGAGACAAGCATACAATTTTCCATTAATTATTCCATTTAGTGAGTTTGCAGCTCCGCAGAGACCTGCAGAGTCTTTCTGCAGCTTTATTCTGCAGGGGGGGGGGCTCTCATTTATAAATAATTACACAATGTTTAGAGTCTTCAGGCATGTATAATATATCAAAGCGATTATAAGGTGAATTGTTCCATTGTGGCCGTCCGCCCTGTGCTTCTTTTCACTCGTCTCCTGGTTTGTCCTCGCTCCAGATTCAGCTCCTCGGGCCTTTTGTGCTGCTTTCTTTCTGCCTCAGCCACTCTATTGGTGCCTTTCTCATTCAAATGGGCTCAGCGGGAACAAAACCAAAGCCAGGCTGCACACAAATCATCTCTGCCCCGGCTGCAGGGCCGGCACAAGCCTCTGTGGGGCCCCGACGACGAGCAGGAGCTGAGAGAAAGGAGGAGATCAGAACCACCGAGAGGAACATCTCCTCCTGTCCTCCAGGAGGCGCTGTGGAACTTCTTGAGGTTGAATCAACAGATGTTTCTTCAAACTGACCTGGAATCATCAGAGAGTCGTCCTGTTGCTTCTGCTCATTCCTGATCAGGGTTCTAGACCTGGACGGGTCCGTAGGACCTGAGACCAGAACCCAGGCTCGTCTCCCACTGTCATACAGCCACCGTTACCATAGCAACCACCACACCATCATCCCAGCTGGTTGTTTGGGAGGCAGACGTTCCGGTCCCACCATCACAACCAGAACCTCTACTGGGACTTTAACTGGATCAGACCAGGTGGTTCTGCTGGGAGACGATTAAGTGGTGGAGAAGCTCCTGTTAACACGGTGGAGGATGTGTGATGCTGTGGGCCTGATTCTGGGCTGGTACCGGTTCTCCTCAGCAGTGTTTCTTCAGACTCTAAATCCAGCTTCTTCCATTGGTTACCATCACTTTTATATTCTCCCCACAGACCGGTTCTGGTTCTGGATCAGTGATAAACATGAGCCTGAGGAGAACAGCGCCATCTTGCTGCAGATTCCACGTTCTGCAGGTTCTACATGCTAAAGAACTGGGCTGATGTGCTCTACTTTCCTGGTTCTAGTGAGAACACGAGCAGCAGCGTTCTGGATCAGCTGCAGCTGTCTGAGTGACTTTTTAGGTAGACCTGTGAAGATACTGTTACAGTAATCATAAATGCATGGATGAGTTTTTCTAGGTCTCCTTGTGTCATCAGTCCTTTAATCCTAGAAATGTTCCTCAGCTGATAGAAAGCTGACCTTGTTATTGCCTTTATGTGACCCTGGAAGTTCTGGTCTGAGTCCATTATTACACACAGATTTATGGTTGGTAGTTTCTAGCTGGATTAACTGAAGCTGTTGCTGATTCTGGATCGTTCCTCTTTAGGTCCAACAATAATTACTGCAGGTTTGTTTCTGTTCAGATGGAAAAAGTTCTGGGACATCCAGTTATTGATTTGATCATTTATTTAGTGCTTGGATCGGTATAAAGTCACCTGGTGACATTATAATGTACAGCTGAGTATCATCTGCATAGTTATGGTAACTAATCTTATTGGTTGTTATAATCTGGGTCAGTGGGAGCGTGTACATATTAAATAGAAGAGGCCCCAGGATGGAGCCCTGGGGAACCCCACATGTGATTTCTGTTCATTTTGATACAAAGTTTCCTGTTGAAACAAAGAATTTCCGGTTCTTCAGGTGAGTTTCAGTAATACAGAGAATAAACACAGATAGTGGCACAAAGAGAAAGAAAACATTTAATATGCATTTATTAAAACAAACAAAAACATAAATAGGACTGTTTTATATGTTTGGAAAAGTTTCCTTTTATTTATGTTTGAAAAACAGTTTTATCTATCTATCTATCTATCTATCTATCCTCTATCTATCTATCTATCTATCTATCTATCCTCTATCTATCTATCTATCTATCTATCTGGTGATTCTGTCTGATAGGATTAAAGTCTCAACAACACGAGATGTGACAGAATGTTAATGAAGTGAAATATGTGAGAAAATAAAGTGAACACCCACACACACACACACACACACACACACACACACACACACACACACACACACACACACACACACACACACAGGGCTGTGTGTCTGCAGACAAAGCAGGGAGTTTGATCTGAAGGAGAGGAGAAGTTTAATCTGCTGAGCCTCTGATTAGCAGCCGTGCTAATCCTGCAACCATCCCAGAGTGAGCTGAGAAACCCCCAGTGATCCTCAGACAGCAGGGACAAGACCTCACAATGAGGCGGAGGAGGAGGAGGTGGAGGTGGAGGTGGAGGTTTCAGCATAAACCCAGGGCTGTAGGAATCATTACAGATAAGTCGGACTTTTGCAGAAGCTGCAGCGATAAAAGCGTCATCGTCCTCCTCATCATCAGTCTCTCAGACCGGTGGTTCGGTCCAGTTCTGCTGCTCATCAGTTCTCCGGGTTTCCCAAAAGTCTCTCAGGGTTTTTCTTTGGACTCTGGCTGTCATGGTGGTTCTGTTGAGTAGTTTGCTGGTTTCTCTGACTGAGGCCTTTGGGTAAGTCTGGGTTCTGACTCACTTCTTAGACGTGTTCGAACCAAGATGGTGGACATCAGTTAAGACCTGTAAGAAGGAAGCGCTGCTGTTCATCAGCCTGTTACAGACGGTTAAAGTTCTACATGAAGGATCCACAGTTTTTCTACATTCAGGGTGAAACACGCCTGGTTAACATTTCTATTGCACTTTTTTAGACAGAGGACCAGAAAGGACCTCGTGACCTATAGTGGAGCCAATGCGCCCTCTGTAGGAGAGGTGGGTGTAGTGATTTGCCCAAAGACTAAATGACCCGGACGGATTGAGCGGGGGATTGAACCGGCAACCTACTGGTTACAGCGGTGACGCCTGAGGTGTCGAGTCATGTGAAAAATATCAGCATCTCAGTTTGAGCGTCTGTGTGTGAATAAAACTGGAGACAAAGAAGGAAACCGTCTCCAGCAGATGAACGGTGGGAACCATTTCTAACGTTCTGCTTAATGTCTCCTTTCTCCCCGCTGAAGTGAAAACATCCTGGGTCTCCATGACGGCTCGCTGTCCGGCCCATGACAGCTCTTTTCTGGCCGTGGCGTTGCCATGGCGCCGGGCGGCTGCAGATAAATCCACGTCATCCCCTTTGTGGCCGCTAATGTCGGGGTAAACTGGAGGTAAATTATGAGGCTGAGCAAACAGCAGCAGACAAGTGAAAGGAAGCCGCTTGCAGATGGATGGAGGCCGCCGCCGCCGCCGCCGCCGTTCCGTTACATTAAAACCTTCCTGAAGCAGCAGACGGGAAGATATCGATAACCGCAGACAGACGGGACAATAAACTGTATTTGATCACGCCTCGGGTCTGTGTGCAGAGAGCTGAGGGAGGAAGAGGAGGAGGAGGAGGAGGTTCTACTGGTGCAGACTAAGGTTTATCACATTCAAAGGTTTCATAAAACAATTATTAATCACCGGACAAACAGAACCCGTCCAGAACAGAACCAGCCTGGCAGCAGGAAGCAGGCTAAAAGTTCTAAAGTACTTCACGAAGTCTCTGTAATCTATCAATCTGGAAATAGTTCCAGAACCATGTCTGAGGTTCTCTGCAGACCAGAAGCATTTCTGAGGTTCTGGTTTGCAGAGAACCTCAGAGGAACCAGGATCCACACCTGGAGAACCTTCCAGGAGAGGCCAACCCACTAGAATTACTCCAGGAGGTCCAGAACAACATCTGGAGGCCTCCATACCTCATCGAAGGTCAAAGGTCAGAGAAACTGTCCTTTCATGTCCTGTCATGGCTACAGTCAGACATGGTGGTGGCAGTATGATGGTCTGGGACCATGAATTCTGCTGTTTATCAGGAAGTTCTGAAGGAGAAGGTCCGACCATCTGGAGAACATTTGGTTCTTTAGCAGAACAACGATCCAAACGACAGCAGGACAAAGTGTCCTAGTCAAAGTCAGGATTAGAGCTCTACTAGAAGCTGCAGCCTGAGCTTCAGCAGAGCGGGTCAAAGGTCAGGAGATTCTGGAACATCCAGAGTTCTCCACCAAGAGACGGAGAGAACCCGAAGAGATCTGAAGACGGTCAGAGGACAGCGTCCCACAGAGACGTGTCCCTGCAGCTGAATGCAGGAGGCCATATGGTGAGGAGAGCAATAACTGGGATCTACTGCAACAAAGGAGTAATTGAGCAGGAGAGAAGGAGTTGCGGTGAAAACTCTCTTCTTTCAGACTAATGAAGCTGTCGTCTGGGGGAGTGGTGGAGGCCGGGGTGGAGGCCGGGGAGGTGGAGGCAGAGCGTGATTTCTCATACAATCCTGATCTTTAGGAGTGCCGCAGCAGAGACACCTCCTCTCCATATGTCTGCTTCGTTTGCATGTGAAAGCTGCAGGAGGAGGAAGGTGGTGGGGAGCACCACCTCCCAGAAGCTGCTGCACTTTGTCCTTTAAACGTCTTCACAGCACAAAATAAAGTTTTACTACAGATTGATCCAAAATCAAAGCGTCACTTAGATGTTTTCATTTCTGCACATTACATCTGATGAGAAACCATTTTTATTCACCTTATCCATAAAAACTCAAACATCAATAAGAATTTATCCTTTTGCTCTTTTGGTTGTTTTAAAACCGTTTTTTAGTTGCAGAATTGAATGTTTTGGGGTTAAAGATTTATTGTTTCTGTTAACAGGGTTGAAAGGTTGAGCTTCACAGCGTCAGTTTGATCATAAAAACAATAAAATACAGGTCATAAGGTATGCTAATAATTGCTTGTCTTTACTGTATGAGCAGGATAAGTGCTGGGAAAGTTTATCTGAATAAGTATTTTAAAAAGTGGTATGTTGTACATATGTATTTATGCTTATTTATTCTACCAATAATTATATAACCAGCAAAAAATTCTGGTTACTGTCTATTTACATTTATATTATTTTCACTGAAATAGCAATTTTGTAAACGAGGACGTGTTTATTATGCTGACCTCTATTCATTATAAAAACCATGAAAACTCTTAAAAAATTATTTTTAAGATGAGTTTGTGTGTCATAATGTGAAGGAACATAGATCTTTCCATTTCTAGTTTTAAAATGTATTTTGTGATTTACTTTAAATGAACCTCTTGGTGGTAAACCTGTGGGTCTGAATAAAGATGGCTGTGAAGGAATCTTAAGGCAATGGTTCCCAACCAGTGGTGCATGTGTGCTACGTCTGCACATTACAGGGGGACGTGGAAACATTTGATAGTTCATTTTTTTCCAGATGATGTTGTGTTATGTTCAAAAAACAGCCAAATGAATAATGAAGCCAGCAGAGGACCAGACGGGATGTGGAGAACTCCTTGTTCCCAGATCTATCAGAACTTATTAAACCGAGCTCCGGTTCTCATTAAAGATACGTTCAACAATGTAAAAAAGTTTAACTGATATGGTTATTTTTATGGTATTACGTATTTACGTTTTAAAATGTATTTTTTATTTATATTCAGATTCACTTCCATAAACACAAATATGTCGTCATAAGTGATTTAATAAAATGATTTTCATTAATAATGAGTTGTAAGTTGTACGTTTGGAGAAACATCCACATCGTCCACTAAAGGGAGCGCGTGTTAGTAGAAGATGGCGTTCATAATTCATAAAAAGGGTGGGAAACAGGGATTTAAAGGAACAGCGTTCCACATTTATCGGAACCATCCTGACCTCCAACCAGATCAGCAGGTTCTCATTAAACCACAGATTCATGGAGAAAGTTCAAGCTCCTCCCTCTAGTTTATGCCTCAATCCTCATTTAATGTCGAATGTTAGAAATCCATCATCTGACGACATTCAGCAAATCCAGCTGCTTTCCAGCTTTTTATTGCATCGGAAAAAATACGTGCTGTGAATGTTAGCATGCTAGCTTTAGCGCTAGCATCATAAAGATGCTATGAAAACAAAAATTAGAGTGAATTCTTCTCATCTGCTGAAGGATCTGTAGAAACAGCTGCAGTAAATTAGAGCGATCATCAACATTTAATAATTATCTTCTGGTTAATTCAAGAAGACCTTTTATTTGAGCATATTTCACCCTAAAGTTTTTGGCTTAATGTTTACACCCCAAGGCTAACAGTAGCAGGGCAACGTTAGCGTTAGCTCGCTGTTGTGTTAGAGCTGCAATGCATTGTGGTCAAACCAACCTCTGCAGAAAACAAAAACCCTCAGATCGGCTGCACCTATGGGAGGTCGGTCTGGAGGATCTATGAGAACATTTCTAGTTGGTTTTGGATCCTTAATCGTCAAACTTTGATGATATTAGATTAAAATCTGTCCGATCAAATGAACGGATGAAAACAATGCGTGTATGAGCTAGCTGGAATAGAAACCTCTACTGAACATGTTGCTAGATCAACACCAAAGGGCCACAAAATCATTTCAACCAGTTAAAGGGCCAAATATTATCCTTTGTCAACCACTTCAGTTTCAGTTCTGTTTATTTCTAAAGCACTAATTCCCAGTAGAAATCATCTCAAGGCACTTTAATAGAAAAGTCTTTTCAGTACAATTATACGAATATTCCAGTCAGTTAAAAATTGTGTTAAATCGTAATAAAAAATCTTTGCTCAATAAAAACAGCAACTAGAATACATTTTAATTCCTATTTAGCAAAGAATTCAAATGAATATTCAACTAAAACTTATTAACACTTATTATTTCTACATCAAAGAAAGAATGCTTCCCAGGAATCCATGAAACTCTGAGGGAATCCAAACAAAGCACATGGTTTTGGTGCTGGTTCGAGGGAGAATGAATGTAAATTGTTCTTTCCATTCGTCTTTAAGATGTCTATCTTTATTATCCACTTTTCTTTTAGCTGCAAATGTAGAATATGACATTTTTCTCCATCAGACAAACCGCTGAGAAAAATCAGAGCATCAGAGAGCAGCTCCAAAGTAAAACGTCTGTAGCGCCAAAGACAGTCACAGCGTGTAGATATCGCAGAAACGACTGAACCGTTACTCCGCTTAGCAGTGGACACACCGACATCACCATCGCCACCATCACCATCCTCATCACCATCGTCATCGCCACCATCGCCACCATCACCATCGTCATCGCCACCATCGCCACCATCACCATCATCACCATCGTCACCATCGCCACCATCCTCATCATCGCCACCATCGCCACCATCACCATCATCACCACCATCACCATCATCACCATCGTCACCATCGCCACCATCGCCACCATCATCACCACCATCGCCACCATCACCATCATCACCATCGCCACCATCCTCATCACCATCCTCATCATCACCACCATCGCCACCATCACCATCATCACCATCGTCACCATCGCCACCATCCTCATCATCGCCACCATCGCCACCATCACCATCATCACCACCATCACCATCATCACCACCATCACCATCATCACCATCACCATCACCACCATCGCCACCATGACCACCATCACCACCATCGCCACCATCGCCACCATCACCACCATCACCACCATCGCCACCATCACCATCACCACCATCCTCATCACCACCATCATCATCATCACCACCATCGCCACCATCACCATCATCACCACCATCACCATCATCACCACCATCACCATCATCACATCACCATCACCACCATCGCCACCATGCACCATCACCACCATCGCCACCCATCGCCACCTTACCACCATCACCACCATCGCCACCATCGCCATCACCACCATCCTCATCACCACCATCATCATCATCACCACCATCGCCACCATCGCCACCATCATCACCATCGTCATCGCCACCATCACCACCATCACCACCATCACCATCACCATCGCCATCACCACCATCATCATCATCACCACCATCGCCACCATCGCCACCATCACCATCATCGCCACCATCACCATCATCACCATCACCACAATCGCCACCATCGCCACCATCACCATCATCACCATCGTCATCATCGCCACCATCCTCATCACCACCACCATCACCATCACCACCATCGCCACCATCACCATTATCACCATCGCCATCACCACCATCGCCACCATGACCACCATCACCACAATCGCCACCATCACCATCGCCACCATCACCACCATCCTCATCACCACCATCATCATCATCACCATCATCATCATCACCACCATCGCCACCATCGCCATCACCACCATCATCATCATCACCACCATCGCCATCACCACCATCGCCACCATGACCACCATCACCACAATCGCCACCATCACCATCGCCATCACCACCATCCTCATCACCACCATCATCATCATCACCACCATCGCCACCATCACCATCATCACCATCGTCACCATCGACACCATCCTCATCACCACCATCATCATCATCACCACCATCACCATCGCCACCATCACCATCATCACCATCGCCACCATGACCACCATCACCACAATCGCCACCATCACCATCGCCATCACCACCATCCTCATCACCACCATCATCATCATCACCACCATCGCCACCATCATCACCATCGTCATCACCATCGTCATCGTCATCGCCACCATCACCACCATCACCACCATCACCACCATCATCACCATCACCACCATCACCATCATCACCACCATCACCATCGCCACCATTACCACCATCATCGCCACCATCACCACCACCACCACCATCGCCACCATCGCCCGCTTTTCTGGGATTTAAATACAGCGCTTACAATACCAAGTATAGAATACAGAGCCGGCCCAAGGCAGAAGCAAACTAAGCAGTTGATAAACACCCCCCAAACCCACTTGGGTCCCCTACAAATGCTGAATTTAAACAGAGACTGCAGACGTTAAAATTTAGAAAAATGTAAATATAACTCCATTAGATTTAATTTGGTGTTAGTGTAGATTATTTAAAAAATGTTCAATTGCTGAAATTTTTGTGTAGTAACTAGGCAAGTTTCACTGTAACTAATTATTCTATTAATAATTTATTAATTTTTATTTTATTTTTAAAAAAATATTTACATCAAATACATTTAAATAAAAATATATATACTGAACTTTTAATTTTGTTTTTTTAATCATATTTAAATTTTTGAATTTAATAAACATATAATCTGTAATTACTTTTTAACATTCTTTGTTTGATTGTTGTGTTACCATGGTAACAATCTGATTTTTTTGTTTAACCTTTCTATTTAGTTTGAGCTTCAGATTCTCTCAGATAATATTAATAATTACCTCTGATTGATTATTAGGATAAGCTACATAAGCTCCGCCTACTTTTCCAGATAAGACCAAATCTTTCAGAAATGCTGTTATTGTGGGGAGTGGTGTTAACAGATAGGGGGCGCCGCTTAGTCACGTTTCCACTATGGGAACTGCAGACGAACTGAAGCAGATCTGTTCCTCTGATCGTTCATGTCTCCAAACACAGTCGACCAATAAGATAAAGACCTCCACAAATCAGCATCGAGTGGCGCCGATGATCAGAGCAGCAATAAATAACCAGAGATGAGCAGTTTGTCTGTACTAGACTACTTCTTACGGAGAAGTATGTAGTACCAGTACGTAGTACCAGTAATAAGTACCAGTACGTAGTACCAGTAATAAGTACCAGTACGTAGTACCAGTAATAAGCACCAGTAACAAGTACCAGCACGTAGTACCAGTAAGTAGTACCAGTAATAAGCACCAGTAACAAGTACCAGTAATAAGTACCAGTAATAAGTACCAGTAAGTAGTACCAGTAAGTAGTACCAGTAATAAGTACCAGTAATAAGTACCAGAATGTAGTACCAGTAATAAGTACCAGTACGTAGTACCAGTAAGTAGTACCAGTAATAAGTACCAGTAATAAGTACCAGAATGTAGTACCAGTAATAAGTACCAGTACGTAGTACCAGTAAGTAGTACCAGTAATAAGCACCAGTAACAAGAACCAGTACGTAGTACCAGTAATAAGTACCAGTACGTAGTACTAGTAATTAGCACCAGTAATAAGTACCAGTGATAAGTACCAGTACGTAGTACCAGTAATAAGTACCAGTAATAAGTACCAGTAATAAGTACCAGTAAGTAGTACCAGTAATAAGTACCAGTAATAAGTACTAGTAATAAGTACCAGTAAGTAGTACCAGTAATAAGTACCAGTAATAAATACCAGTACGTAGTACCAGTAATAAGTACCAGTACGTAGTACTAGTAATTAGCACCAGTAATAAGTACCAGTGATAAGTACCAGTACGTAGTACCAGTAATAAGTACCAGTAATAAGTACCAGTAATAAGTACCAGTAAGTAGTACCAGTAATAAGTACCAGTAATAAGTACTAGTAATAAGTACCAGTAAGTAGTACCAGTAATAAGTACCAGTAATAAGTACCAGTACGTAGTACCAGTAATAAGTACCAGTACGTAGTACTAGTAATTAGCACCAGTAATAAGTACCAGTGATAAGTACCAGTACGTAGTACCAGTAATAAGTACCAGTAATAAGTACCAGTAATAAGTACCAGTAAGTAGTACCAGTAATAAGTACCAGTAATAAGTACTAGTAATAAGTACCAGTAAGTAGTACCAGTAATAAGTACCAGTAATAAATACCAGTACGTAGTACCAGTAATAAGTACCAGTACGTAGTACTAGTAATTAGCACCAGTAATAAGTACCAGTGATAAGTACCAGTACGTAGTACCAGTAATAAGTACCAGTAATAAGTACCAGTAATAAGTACCAGTAAGTAGTACCAGTAATAAGTACCAGTAATAAGTACTAGTAATAAGTACCAGTAAGTAGTACCAGTAATAAGTACCAGTAATAAGTACCAGTAAGTGGTATCAGTAATAAGTACCAGTAATAAGTAATAAGTACCAGTACGTAATACTGTTATACCAGTACGTAGTACTAGTAATAAGTATCAGTAATAAGTACCAGTAATAAGTACCAGTACGTAGTAAAGTAATAAGTACCAGTAATAAGTACTAGTAATAAGTACCAGTAAGTAGTACCAGTAATAGATATAGTACCAGTAAGTAGTACCAGTAATAAGTACCAGTAATAAGTACCAGTTATAAGTACCAGTAATAAGTACCAGTAATAAGTACCAGTAATAAGTACTAGTAATAAGTACCAGTAATAAGTACCAGTAATAAGTACTAGTAATAAGTACCAGTAATAAGTACCAGTAATAAGTACTAGTAATAAGTACCAGTAATAAGTACCAGTAATAAAGTAATAAGTACCAGTAATAAGTACCAGTAATAAGTACTAGTAATAAGTACCAGTAAGTAGTACCAGTAATAAGTACCAGTAATAAGTACCAGTAAGTAGTACCAGTAATAAGTACCAGTAATAAGTACCAGTAATAAGTACCAGTAATAAGTACCAGTAAGTAGTACCAGTAATAAGTACCAGTAATAAGTACCAGTAAGTAGTACCAGTAATAAGTACCAGTAATAAGTACTAGTAATAAGTACCAGTAAGTAGTACCAGTAATAAGTACCAGTAATAAGTACCAGTAATAAGTACTAGTAATAAGTACCAGTAATTAGTACCAGTAATAAGTACCAGTAATAAGTACCAGTAATAAGTACCAGTTATAAGTACCAGTAATAAGTACCAGTTATAAGTACCAGTTATAAGTACCAGTAATAAGTACCAGTTATAAGTACCAGTAATAAGTACCAGTAGCATGTTTGTACAGGGTACTGCAGGAAGTGTTGGCCATCTCTAAGGTTTTTATAAACAGGAGCTCCATCTTAGTGACAGTGACATCCCATAATAATCTCTGCTTAAGGAGCTGAAGGACGTTAGAACTTTGACCATGAAGTTCTGCAGGTTCTCCGTTCTGAGGCTCCATCCTGGTTCTGACGGGATGATGAAGGTGATGATGAGGCGTAGGGGGCGTGGTTAGGGGCGGGGCCAGCGGTCACGCTTTCTCTGCAGACATCTGTAGCAGCAGCACATTCTCCTGCATCTCTGACCAATCAGCTTGCTGAACCAACATGTGACCTCTGAAGCTCCGCCCCCTCATCAGCATGCAGACCTTCCTTCCTGTGGTTCCTCAGGTACATCTCAACCTTTGCTGCCCCCTGCTGGTGCCGAAAAACACACCTGAAACTAGAAATGCAGCTCTCTCCTCCACAGGTAGGGGTCGCTCTTCTCTCCATCTCTCTCTCCACCCCTCAGCCAATCAGATCAGTTCCATGAACGTGATCCCAGGATCCTGTTCTGGTTTAGACCAGTGGAGGTGAAACATCCGCCTCTCCACTGGGAGAGTTAAAAGCTGCTCAGAGGTCCAAACTGAATCCTGAACCATTCTAAACCATGAAACGGGTCGGCTGAAGGTCAGCTCAAGGTCACTGATGAACCCAGGTTGGTCCCAGTGTTTATACATGTCTATGGGTCCCAGACCTGAGATGGTCTGCAGCTTCCGGTGGAGAGATAATGGTAATATCCAGAACATAACATAAACACACAGGAAGTACAATAAACAATCATTGACAAGATATCAGGAATATAACATAAACAAATGGAGATAAAAAAAAAAAGAAAACAAAAAAAAAAGGGTTTGCGTTGAATCTAAATATGTAAAAAGGCAAAGTAATAAAGAGGAGACAAAATGTTTAATTATCTTCCAAAAGTTTCAATAAAAATTCAAATAAGTAGTAGGCTCCAAAGACCTTACAATTTTTTAAAGAATTATTCCACAAAAAGACTTCATTCTTAAATCCAACAAAGACGGGGGTGACTTTCAGATATCGACACTTGTGGATATAAAATGTAGCAAAAAATAGTAAATTGTTAATACCAAATTCAGATTTCTTATTTTCAATTTGAACACCAAATTTAATCAATTGAAAATTTAAAGGGGGGCAATAAACACTTTTAGAGATTAACCAGCATTGGAAACTGGACCAAAAGGATGTAGAGCTCTGACAGGAAAAGAAAAGGTGCTCAACTGTTTCAGCATCATTATTACAGAAAGTGCAACTGTTTGTATCAATGTTAAATTTATTGTGCAAATAATCATTGGATGGATAAATATCATTAATAATTTTGAAGTGAATTTCTTTAGCTTTAGATGGAATAGGAAAATTAACATATTTTATTAAGGAATTGAAGTTGTACTCTCTAAATATGTAATTTCTTTTTAATTGAGATGGGAAAAGATAATTGGAAAAAATTGTCCTTAAAAATTTATTGTTACATGTCTTTTCCTTAAACTCACAATTATCAATTAACAATGATGGTTCTCTGATATTACATGTATAATTAATAATACCAGTTTTGGACATATGAATTATTGTGAGAGGAATGGCTTTCATAGTTTTAATAAATCTACTTTTAGTACAAAAAATAGGGTACTTGTTCATAAAACTGTCATATGACAAGAGATCGCCATCATTATCCAAGAGATGTAAGACTGTCCATATACCATGCTCCATCCAATCTTTGTAAAAGAGAGATTTCCTATTTATTAATATGCACCTATTATTCCATATTGAATAAGTATGTGGGGAAAAATTATGCTTATAAATCAATTTCCAGTACTGGAGAACCTGTTTGTGAAAATTGGATAATTTGATTGGTAGTTTCAAAATGTCAAAATCACATTTTAGAAAAAATTCAATGCCACCAAATTTATCAAAAATTAGTTTCGGGAAGTAAAACCAAATACTATTTGAGGCATTTATAAAAGATTGTAGCCACTTCAGTTTAATTGAACCATTCATCGACTCAAAATCTATCACATTCAAGCCGCCTTCTTTTAAAGGTTTCACCATGTCGTTTTTCCTAATGTAATGATGTTTGTTTTTCCAAATGTAGTTAAAATTGATTTGATTAATTTGTTTTATGATTCTACTTGATATAAACAGACATTGAGAGGGATAGATGAATCGGGAGATACCTTCTGTTTTAGTAAGCAGGATACGACCAAAAATAGAGATGTCCCTTTGGAGCCAACTATTCAAAATTCTTTTAGACTTTTGAATTATTTGTTCAAAATTTTGATTTTCTCTTTTCTTTGAATCCTTTGAGATTGTAATTCCTAAGTACTTGATTTCCGTTTTAATGGGTATGTCAAAACATGTGCCAGCTGGGTGATCATGAATTGTAAGTAACTCACATTTTCTGGTATTTAAGTTTAACCCAGAAGCCTTTGAAAACAGTGAAATTTCTTTTAATGCAAGGGGAACTTGTGAGATGTCTTTCAAGAATACAGTAGTATCATCTGCTAGTTGACTTATAACTAGAGGGGTACCGATCAGATTCAGTGGCTGAAAGTTATTATTGTGTTTCATAAAAATAGCCAAAAGTTCAGTTACAATAATAAAAAGAAATGGGGATGCTGGGCATCCCTGACGGATCCCTCTTCTAATGTTGAAACGCTTCGTTGTTCCAGAAGTCAAAGAAACAGAACTATTAATGTCAGTGTACAGCAAAGAAATTAGACTTATGAATTTTTCACCGAAACCAAAATAATATAAGGCTTTTAAGATAAAAGCGTGTTCAACCGTATCGAATGCCTTATAAAAGTCTAAGAAAAGAATCACACCGTTGTCTTCGATTAAATGACTATAATCTAATAAATCTAAAACCAGTCTAATATTATTATGGATAGAGCGATTCTTTAGGAATCCAGATTGTGTCTCACTAATAACTTCTTCTAAGCCCTCCTTTAACCGGTCTGCAATCACATGAGTAAGGATTTTATAATCAGTGTTTAGTAATGTAATAGGTCTAAGGTTATCAATAAGTCTTTTGTCTTTGTCAGGTTTGGGAATAAGAGAAATTAGGCCCTGTTTCATGGTTGGTGAAAGAGATTTATTTAGGATGATCTCTTGAATAGCCTTGAAGAAGAAAACTTTTATGTCTTCCCAAAAGAATCTATAGAAAATGGCAGTCAAGCCATCCTGACCAGGAGCTTTGTTTAGTTTTAATTTTTTAAGAGCTTGTTCTAAGTTTTCCAGTGAAATCTCAGAATCACAATTTTCTCTGAACGCCAAATCAACTTTTGGTATATTACCTTTAATCTGATCAAGAAATGCTGTTGAACTAGTAATTAGATAATTTGAAGAATACAGTTTTGAGTAAAAGTTATATATTTCCTCCGATATACTCCTATGATTTGTAATTTCTTCATCATTTACAAGTAACATATTAATAGATTTCTTTTCTTGTCTTCTCTTTTCCAAACTGAAAAAGTAGGAGGTACTTTTTTCCCCTTCTTCCATCCACTTAGCACGAGCTCTTATATAAGCCCCATGTGCTTTTTTCCTGTACAAATCGTCTAATTGAGCTTGTAAAGACAAAAATGATATCTTGTCAGCTTCTGACATAATCGCTTTATTGCAATATTTACTTATGTTACGAAGAAGTTTACTTTCAAAATTCCTCTGTTTGTCTCTCTTGGTTTTACTGAATGAAATTGAATATTCTCTAACCTTGAATTTAAAGAACTCCCATCTATTTGTGTAATTACCAATTGTTTCATCATCATAAATTTTGTGGAGAAGCTCTTTAATTATCTTAACATACTCATCATCATTTAAAAGATCCGCATTGAATTTCCAGTAGTCCTTTTTAAATTGAACATAGTTTTCAGGATTAAGTTTGAGGGTAATGACACTGTGATCGGTTAGAGGGGCCGCTGAGATGGACACATGTGAAACATATCTATACAACACAGTTGATCCCAACCATAAATCTAATCTTGATTTATGATCTCCATTTGGTTTTATCCAAGAAAAATGCGAAACATCCGGGTTTTTATTTCTCCAAAAATCACTTAAATTATTTACATCAATAAATCGGGCCAAAACCGGATTCCACTGGTCAATGTTGTGTCTGGGAGGAAATCTATCGTGCCATTCATTAGGAACTAGGTTAAAGTCACCACCAAGAAGTAAATGATCTGTGTTATATGAGTGTCTGTACTCTGACAAAACATCTGTTAACTTCTCCAACATTATTCTATTTTGAGATAGAGAGGCATATCCATAAACATTAAGAATTATCATAAAGGATTCATCCACATTCAAAACAGCTGCTAACCAGTGTCCCGAATCATCCGTTTGGAAAGCGACGACCTTCCCTGGACATCGGTGAAAACAAATAGCTACTCCAGCAGAGTGATTGGAACCGTGGCTGAAGAGGATTTTTTCACCCCACTGGTTTGACCAGAAGGTGGCGTCGTCAGCGCCAGAATGAGTTTCTTGTAAAAAAGTGCAGTTAGCCTTTAGTCCCTTACAGAACATAAACAGTGCTTTTCTTTTCACATTATCCCTGATACCTCGAACATTTAGTGAAACAAATGATATTCCTGTGCGTAACATTGTTAAACTAAAAAAGATAAAAAATATTTAGAGATAAAAAAGAAAAATAGAGTTTGAATATAAAAATTTGAAAACGTTCCTGTATAGGAAGGAGTAGAAAAAAGAATGATGTAGGTACCTCTTCTCCCGTTGAACAAACTATCACATATCCCTCATTTGTCGAGCTCAAAAATAAACTTCAGAGCAAAATAATTTCAGCCGTCGGCCTGAACGCGGCGTCCATTGATGTAACCGGCAGCTCCTCTATAGTAGGCCTTCTCTCCCGCGTTCCGAGCTTGTAATATTTTAGGCCAGATCTTCTCCCTCTCCAGACGGTCCTCCTTCGACAGGTCCTCTGCAAACCGGATTCCCTCAGATTCACAGATCTGTGCATCTTTGGATTTCTTCCATATCCCATCTCTGTGCAGGCGTTTCGTAAATTGGATGATGATCTGCCGGTTCTTGCCATCCTCTTTCTTCCCGACCCGATGAGCCGTATCCACATAGTCTTCCATCTTATCCGACCATTCCGGAGCAATCTTGGAAAGAATTCTGACCACTTCCCTCCGGACATCCTCGCCCATGCGCTCTTTCAAGCCCTTCATTCGCAGGTTCCATCTTCTGGAATAACGCTCAGTTTCCTTTGCTTTCTCTTTGTAATTATCAAGTTCTTTCCTCAAAGTTGAGACTTCTTTTTCCAGTTTGGATATTTTTCCTTTGCATTCACTGATTTCAGTAGCATTAAATTCCAGGGATTGAGCAAGACCAGCGATCAAGGAGGAGTTCTCTGATAACTTGGTATTGATGTCCGCCATCTTGTCGTCTTGCTTATCAAAACGGACATGGAGAGCTTGAATTGCTTCCAGAATATCATTCGCAGTGGGACTAGATTTGTTAACCTTTCTTGGATGGTCATCTTTAGAGGGAGTTGAGAAAGGCGTTTCTTCACGGTTTCGTTTTTCACCCCCATTGCTTTCTGATTCCATGTCTGAGAGACAGTAGTCGTGGTCGTCCACACCCAAAGGCAAACTTTTCTTTTTTTCCTCACGGGAAGTTTTATTTTCCTTTTTATCTTTTTGTTGTCCTTTCGACATTTTTAATACTTCAGCTCAATTTTCAATTTTTTTTTTTTTCCAAGGGAAAAGTCTGTATAAAAAGTGGAAAAAGAGGTACCTTGTAGCAGAGAAACAGACTGCTCGACTGCTTAGGTCGCCATCTTGCCGGAACCCGACAGCTGGGAAAGTCACAGGCAACACCGCCCTCTGCTGGCCAGCACTGAGAGCTGCACACAGACCTTTCTAGGAAACTCATGTCCAATGAAACAATTAAATCATTTTCTCTGATAAAGAAAGGCTCATTTGGACAGTTAAATCATTCTGAAGTCAAACTGTTTTCTCAAGATTTTAATGAAATAATTTTTTTAAATCTGAAAATCGTCCAAAGAAAGCTTCTTCCTCCTGAACACCGCTTCACTAATCTAAAAGCGTCTTTAACGCTTTGATTAAATCAGCAGTTAAATGTGTTTAGATAGGAGTGGGAGGGGCCTAAGGAGGAAACGGTTCAGACAGGACAGGATGGGGGCGGAGCCAAACGGTCCAGATAAAAACTGAATCAAAGTGTTTGTTTTTTTACTCATAAACATTTATTATAACGACTTTAAGAAAAAATAGATTTTTTTACATCTTTTTCTTTATCAGACTTTTTATACAATATGTGCGTTTAGAAAAAGCTTAGAGACGCCAGGAAGCAAAGCAGCAGAGCGACGCAGAGGATTCTGGGAGTAAAACCAAAACTTGACACCAACAGAACCGGTTCAGATCGGACCGGGTGTGCAGAACCTGGAGGAGGATTACATTCAGAGATTTTCCTCACACAGACACAAAGACAGACAGGTGTCCACTCAGGTGAGGCAGCAGTCTGTGGGAGGACAAGTGGGCGGGGACAGCAGGACTTTGGCAACAGGTGAGGCTGGAGGTCTGAGTGGCGGCTGAAGAACAGCAGACATCTTGTGGATGGTGATGTCACAGGAAGGGGCGGGGCTAAGGCGGGGTTACAGGTTGTGTTTCTGGATCCCCGGGGTGAACTCCTTGGCGTTGGGGTTCAGGCTGCTCCTCATCTGCAGGAGGAAGAGGAGGAGAAGCGGTCAGTAAGGGGAGGCGGGGCCTACAGGCAGCACAGGCTCCTGATTGGCCGAACCTACCACCAGCTCCAGGTCGGAGGCGTCGGCGTGGAGGCTGATCTGCTCCTGCAGCTGGGGGAGGTCTCTGGAGGGGATGAACCACTCCCACTGCTCCTCCTCATCCAGCATCTCCTGGAAGCATTCCTCCATGAACTCCTCCTCCCACAGCTCCTCCTCCACCTGCAGCACAGGGACAGGAACCCCATTTTATGCACTATATGGGGACATTAATGTTAAAAACCAGATCAGGGGAACATCATCATCTTTTCTGCTGCTTTAGCAGGTTGTGATGGATTTATTTTCTTGTTTTATTAGAATAAATACCCAAAAGATCCATGTTTGACACACATCCAATCAATATCAGACTGTCAGGAAGAGAATGTTAAAACAATTCATATCCGTACATGTTTGTATGCGACACTTCTGGCTGTTTGTTTCTTCTGACGCTTAACTGCATTTATTCCCGTTCTGTCTGCTTTTCAATAAAGTTATGAGAAAAAACCTGCAAACAACGTCAGCGTTCTACCATCCAACCAATCATGTAACGCCTCGTCATGATCAGGCACAAGCCACCGAGCAGATCTGGGACCCAGACCGGCTGGAGTCTGCTGGCCACGCCCATCACTGGCCCCGCCCCCTGGTACCTGGACATGTTCTGACTCGTTCTGCTCAGACATCCTGACTGGACTTTGACTAGGCCACTCCAGCATCTTTATTGGGTCTTTGCCAGCCAATGAGAGGCCGACGTACTGTTGTGCTTTCTGCTGCAGAACCGACGTGCTTAGAACCCATCTGCAAACTGTGGAGCCTTCCCTGGATTTGTGAACGCTTTATTAGAAATTAAATGAGGATCTGTTTAAACTGGACCAGGGCTGATTAATCCATCAAATCCATGAATCAAATCTTCTGTTTATGAGGTTTTATTTTTTGGAAAGACTTCCATAACTCACAGTGATCTCGGTCTGCCCGGTCCACCATCTTGCTTCACAAAGATACTTTGCAGCTTGTTTTTAATTGGATGGGAAGATTGAAATACAACAGGTTTGTGAAAATATTCTTCATTATTTTGCAAGAAAAAACAGGTAGGAAAACATTAGAGATTGAATATTTTTGCCATATCGCCCAGCCCTAAACTGGCCGCTCAGTTATTGTCCTAGAGGCTGAAAGTAGAACAGAGTGGGTTAACACCAACATCTAAAAACAGAAAATAGTTTGAATGCACTGAGAGATGAATAGAAGTAAAGGGTTGTATTTGTTCCTGTCTTAAATCGTTAATATTTGTGAGCAAATAACATGTGACCAACATAGAATTATTATTATTATTATTTAACTAAAGATAAACGTTTAATAAAACTGTGTAACATACAAGCAGCACCTATTTGTATAACGGACCCCAAAGTGTTTCACACTACACCCAGTTATTCACACGCTGGTGATGATGAGCTACAGAAGGGAGTCTGCCGGACACTAGCGCCACCTTCTGGCCACCACCAGTAGGCACACAGCGGTTGGTGACCCCTGGGCTAAACGTTCCACTGAAACCAAGATTACTGTAGAAAAGACTCTGCATGTTCCTGGAGTGTCCATTAGAGGGCACCAACGTCTGATGTATCAGCCAGACAGAAGCCATGAGTAAAAGCCTTCATGGTGGCAGAACGATACGCTCCAGAGGATGCTTCTTAATTTTCCTGTTTTTATTGTTTATGGTCTGTAGAATATTTTTATGAAATGTTTCCTGTCTGCATTCTGATAGCTAAGCTAAGCTAATAACGTCTGACTGTGTTTCTACTATTATATAGTTAATCTATAGTTGAGCAGTAATATTGAAGCATTTTATGTTAGATAATATAGTTGTGGGATTATTCAGTTTCCTGTGATATTTTTATTTTGTTCCTTTACAGAAACCACGCGCCCATATTCATACCTGTAACCTGCTGCTACTATCATTCCTGGGCTCAGTCTCCGTCTACACAGAATGTTCATCCTGGCTTTAAGTGCTGTTCTGTAACGCCACAGTGCAGTGAAAGGTCCGATACGCCCCGGTGCCGATACAGAGTCCTTACGGACCCTCGTTCTGGTCACCTCAACAACAAGTACTGGCTGATCCCTTATTAGATATCGGTGAACAGTGGAGCTGAAGCTGGGTTCATGTTATAGAAGTTTCTACCGGCCCACGCTGCGCTTTCACATGGTGAATTATGGTATTAGTGCATTACGGTAATAAAACAGGAAATGAAAGGCTGAACTTACCTAATACTTTCCCATCGTATATCCTGAATAAATATTTCATAATTTAAATGAACATGTTTGGACTGACGACCTGTCCAGGGTGTACCCCGCCTCCCCCCCGCTGACAGCTGGAGGATTAAGCGGCTTAGAAAATGGATGGATGTTTGGAATACTTCAAAGTCGAAGTAAAGCATAATTAGGTGTTTGAGACAAACTTTTACCAAAACTACAATTACTGTCTTTTAATTCTTCTTTACAAGTGAAGAATCTGGGTGTGATTTTTGACTCTGAGCTGACTTTTATCCCGCACATTAAAATATGACTAAAATAGGTTTTTATCACCTAAAGAACATCACCAGACTCCGCCCCTTTCTCTCTCTGACCAATACAGAGACACTAATGCAGCTTTTATCACCAGTAGAATTGATTATTGTAATGATTTCTGGTCTTCCCAAAAAGACAACCTCAGGTTTACAGCTTTTACAGAATTCAGCAGCTCGTGTTCTGATGAAGACCAGGAGGAAGGAGCTCATTACACCGGTCTTAGAATCACTGCATTGGCTCCCCGTATGTTTTAGGATCCATTTTAAGGTTCTTTTAATGGTTTTTAAGTGTCTTAATGGTTCTTGGGCCTTCTTATCTTTTACCGTATGAACCCTCGCGGTCTCTGCGCTCCGCTAGCAGCCGTCTCCTTATCATCCCCAAAGTAGGACACAGATTCATGGTGAGGCGTATTTCCATTATTATGTCCCTCACCTCTGGAACAGGCTGCTGGAGAACGTTCATGTTTTTAAGATTCACCTCTTTAGCTTTGAACTGATTATTGCCTGTTTATATTTTATCTGTGTTTTACTTCTGAGTCTCATCATCTTTATGTACTGTTTATTGTAATATTTCCATCCATCCATCCATCTTCCTCCGCTTATCCGGGGTCGGGTCGCGGGGGCAGTAGCCTAAGCAAGGAGACCCAGACTTGCCTCTCCCCGGCCACTTGGGCCAGCTCCTCGGGAGGAATCCCGAGGCGTTCCCAGGCCAGCTGGGAGACATAATCTCTCCAACGGGTCCTGGGTCTTCCCCTGGGTCTCCTCCCGGTGGGACATGCCCGGAACACCTCACCAGGGAGGCGTCCAGGAGGCATCCTGACTAGATGCCCGAGCCACCTCAACTGGCTCCTCTCGATGTGGAGGAGCAGCGGCTCTACTCTGAGCCCCCTCCGGATGACCGAGCTTCTCACCCTATCTCTAAGGGAGAGCCCAGCCACCCTACGGAGGAAACTCATTTCAGCCGCCTGTATCCGCGATCTCGTTCTTTCGGTCACCACCCAGCGTTCGTGACCATAGATGAGGGTAGGAACGTAGATCGACCGGTAAATCGAGAGCTTCTGCCTTTCGACTCAGCTCTCTCTTCACCACGACAGACCGGTACAGCGCCCGCATGACTGCAGACGCCCTACCAATCCGTCCATCGATCTCCCGCTCCATTTTTCCCTCATTCGTGAACAAGACCCCCAGATACCTAAACTCCTCCACTTGAGGAAGGACCTCATCCCCAACCCGAAGAGAGCACCCTACCCTTTTCCGACTCAAGACCATGGTCTCTGATTTGGAGGTGCTGATCCTCATCCCAGCCGCTTCACACTCGGCTGCGAACCGCTCCAACGAGAGCTGTAGATCACGTTCAGACGAAGCCAACAAGACCACATCATCTGCGAAAAGCAGAGACCCGATCCTGAGGTCACCAAAACGGATCCCCTCAACACCTTGGCTGCACCTAGAAATCCTGTCCATAAACGTTATGAACAGGATCGGTGATAAAGGGCAACCTTGGCGGAGTCCAACTCTCACTGGAAACGAGTCCGACTTACTGCCGGCAATGCGAACCAGACTCTGACACCGGTCATATAGGGACCTAACAGCCCGTATCAGAGGGCCTGGTACCCCATACTCCCGGAGTACCCCCCACAGGACACCCCGAGGGACACGGTCGAACGCCTTCTCCAAGTCCACAAAGCACATGTAGACTGGTTGGGCGAACTCCCACGCACCCTCCAGGACCCTGCCGAGGGTGTAGAGCTGGTCCAGTGTTCCACGGCCAGGACGAAAACCGCATTGTTCCTCCTGGATCCGAGGTTCGACTATCCGTCGTACCCTCCTCTCCAGAACCCCTGAATAGACCTTACCAGGGAGGCTCAGAAGTGTGATCCCCCTGTAGTTGGAACACACTCTGTGGTCCCCCTTTTTAAAGAGGGGGACCACCACCCCGGTCTGCCAATCCAAGGGAACTGCCCCCGATGTCCACGCAATATTGCAGAGCCGCGTCAACCAACACAGCCCTACAACATCCAGAGCCTTGAGGAACTCCGGCCGAATCTCATCCACCCCCGGAGCCTTACCACCGAGGAGCTTTTTAACAACCTCGGCGACTTCAGCCCCAGAGATTGGAGAGTCCGTCCCAGAGTCCCCAGACTCTGCTTCCAAACAGGAAGGCGTGTCGGTGGGATTGAGGAGGTCTTCGAAGTATTCCATCCACCGACCCAAAACGTCCCGCGTTGAGGTCAGCAGCACACCGCCCCCACTGTAAACAGTGTTGGCGGCAGACCGCTTCCCCCCCCTGAGACGCCGGATGGTGGACCAGAATCGCTTCGAAGCCATACGGAAGTCGTTCTCCATGGTCTCTCCAAACTCCTCCCACGCCCGAGTTTTTGCCTCAGCGACCATCCGAGCCGCACTCCGCTTGGCCTGCCGGTACCTATCAGCTGCTTCCGGAGTCCCACAGGCCAAGAGGGCCCGATAGGACTCCTTCTTCAGCTTGACAGCATCCCTCACCGCCGGTGTCCACCAGCGGGTTCGAGGGTTGCCGCCACGACAGGCACCAACTACCTTGCGGCCACAACTACGGTCAGCCGCTTCGACAATGGAGGCACGGAACATGGCCCATTCGGACTCAATGTCCCCCGCCTCCCCCGGGACGTGTTTGAAGTCCTGTCGGAGGTGAGAGTTGAAACCCCTTCTGACAGGAGACTCCGCCAGACGTTCCCAGCAGACCCTCACAACACGTTTGGGCCTACCAGGTCTGTCCGGCGTCTTCCCCCACCACCGGAGCCAACTCACCACCAGGTAGTGGTCGGTGGATAGCTCCGCCCCTCTCTTCACCCGAGTGTCCAAAACATGCGGCCGCAGGTCAGATGAAACGACAACCAGGTCGATCATCGAGCCGCGGCCTAGGGTGTCCTGGTGCCAAGTGCACACATGAACACCCTTATGCTTGAACATGGTGTTCGTTATGGACAATCCATGACGAGCACAGAAGTCCAACAACAAAACACCGCTCGGGTTCAGATCGGGGGGGCCATACCGCCCAACCACGCCTCTCCAGGTCTCACTGTCATTGCCAACGTGAGCGTTGAAGTCTCCCAGGAGAATGAGGGAGTCTCCAGAAGGAGCACTCTCCAGCACCCCCTCCAAGGACTCCAAGAAGGGTGGGTAGTCTGATCTACTGTTCGGTGCATAAGCACAAACAATAGTCAGCACCCGTCCCCCCACCCGTAGGCGGAGGGAGGCTACCCTCTCACTCACAGGGGCAAACCCCAACGTACAGGCGTAATATTTTAACTTGTAATTTTAATCTTCAGTGTTTCTTCTGCTTTAGGAGCAGTGATCAGCTGTGGGGGTTTAACCCCCCCCCCCCCCCCCCCAATCTGGGTGGGTGCCTCGGCTGATGATGGTTCATCGGTTCCATTTTTTACTGTTGCTTTAAGTGAGCAAACAGGAGTTGGGGTAATGTTGGGGGGGGGGTCATTTTAATCTATAAAGCACTTTGAGATGCATTTCTTGTACGAAAAGCGTTTTATGAATAAAGTTTGATTTAATTAGTAACACAGAACCACCAGAACATTTGGGTTCTGCAGAAGAACAATGATCCAAAGCTCACCACTAAGTCTGAAAAAGCTCAAAGAAAGCTTCCGGAGTGGCCTAGTCAAAGTCCAGACAACCCAGAACTTCCTGACAGGTTCTCCCCTATAAATGGGGTCAGATCAGGAGCCTGATGCAGGGGTACCTTAAGAACCTGGCCCAGCTGACCGGACCAGGACGGAATCAGCGGGTTCTGCTGCTCACCTGTCTGTTGAACTCCTCCTCGTTCTCCATCCACATGTACTCTGCGAACGGATCCTCCTCGGAACCGAACTGGCTGCTGAGGACCACCTCTCCGGTACCGATCGGGGCGGCTGTGGTTCCGATGGTCGGGTCCTTCATGTCTCTGCGGGGCGGGCTGAGAGGGGCGGCTGTGAGCGGCGAACACACAGAACCAGAACCGGGTCAGAACCAGCAGCAGCCCAGCTTCTTACCTTTAAAGTCGACGATAAAACACTCCAACGGTCAAAGAGCGAAAAAACTCCTCCGGAACCAAAATGGCCGCTCACCTTCTGTTTGTTTACATCTGCTGCGTCACTGAGGGCTGCCTCCTGATTGGCTGGAGGAAAATGCTGCTTTCAAGGTCCGTTTGCAATTTCAGGAACGAAATATCGACTTCATTTAAATCAGGTATAAAAAATTACTTTTGAGGAATAATGGAGCAGCTGAAAGCTTCCAGATTTAATAGAAAATGTCTGTGATTATTTAACGGAGTTCTGAGGATGGAAAGTGTGGGAGGAACCGGTTCCGAACCTCCGATCCGAGCCCGAACAGGGATCTGTAAACGCCACGGAATAAGTAGGTCAACACAGGGGCTCCGCCTCATTCCACCTCCGGAGAGACGAGCGGTGCGGTGGGGGGGCGTGGTTTGTACCCCGGTAACCGGTCTGATTGGCTGGGCAGAACGGGAAAAGGTACAAGGCAAGGCAAGGCAATTTTATTTGTATAGCACACTTTCAACACAAGGCAATTCAAGGTGCTTTACATGATTCAGTGATAATGAAACCACATGATTACAAAAAAAACATATAAGTTTAACAGTAATATATCAGTAAGAAAAGATAATGTAAGGAACACATTTATGTAATTAATACACAATCACTTAAAAAAGAAATAAAAAAGTAAGAATAGAAATTAAACCACAACAATAAAAAATAATTTAAGGAACAAATTTATGTAATTAAAACAGATTAAAACAAATAAAACACAATCGGGTAAACAAAACAAAAAGTGATAAGAAAGCGCAATTTAAGATTCAAATGCAGCTCTGAATAGTAGAGTTTTTATCTTTGATTTAAAAAAGGGTTTTTGCATTCGTCTGGAAGCTTATTCCACATTAGTGGAGCATAGAAGCTGAAAGCTGCTTCTGTTTAGTTCTGATTCTAGGGATGATCAGTAAACTAGAGCTGGAGAACCTGAGTGATCTGGATGGTTGCTATGGTGACAGCAGGTCTCCATCATCCATCATCAATGATTTATAAACTAGTAGGAGTATTTAGAAGTTTATTCTCTGAGCTACAGGGAGCCAGAGGAAGGACTTTAGAACTGGGGTGATGGGTTCTACTTTCCTGGTTCTAGTGAGAACACGAGCAGCAGCGTTCTGGATCAGCTGCAGCTGTCTGATTGACTTTTTAGGTAGACCTGTGAAGATACTGTTACAGTAATCATAAATGCATGGATGAGTTTTTCTAGGTCTCCTTGTGTCATCATTCCTTTAATCCTAGAAATGTTCCTCAGCTGATAGAAAGCTGATCTTGTTATTGCCTTTATGTGACCCTGGAGGTTCTGGTCTGAGTCCATTATTACCATTATTACACCTAGAGTTCTGGTTGCTAGTTTCTAGCTGGATTAATTTAGCCCCCAACATTTTACCTCGGTGCCCCTAAAAGTGAATTTAGGAATAAAAAGCCTTGATCCTGGTTATGGTTTCTTCTCTCATGTCAGGTAGACTAGTTAAGGTAAGGAGCTCCTTATTTCAGCAGAGGTCAGAGGTCGTAGGAGGGCTTACCATTAGGCAGAGGTAGGCAAATGCCTAGGGCCCCAAACACTTTAAGGGCCCCATAATGAAAACTTAACAGATATTTTTCTTTCTTCAGAATTATTCCACACCATCATAAATAAAAACCTTATATGCTGTAATGCCATCAGGCTGCCAACAGGAACTCTGAAACTTTGTCGCTGATATTTCCTGCAGATCATTAGAGACTCTACCTGCTCACATTCTTCCAGGTGTTGAGAAAGGGAAAGATCTCCAAATGTGCAGGATTATGTCACTATATTCACTGACCAACAGTAAACATGTCTTAGATCATGTAACACAGTCAGAGACAAAGTTTTCTCTTTAAAATTAATTCAAAAGCCAAACAAAGAAAGAAATCTTCAATTATATCAGACCCATCTATATTTAATTAGCAACACCCAGATGTAACACAGACGCTGTTCTGAATACTGTCGCACACATGTGCTGCCTTCAAAGAGCGTTCGAAATGGTGAGTTCAATAGCATAGGACTTTTAAAACTTATAACAAAAAACCCTGAAAATAATATAAGCCGTAAACCTGGTGGTTGGAAGCATCATTTGGTGTATATTAAATATGCCCTTTTTATTTTTGACCAAGTACTAAAAAACAAACAAAAAACTTAATTATTTTTTATTAATTTTGTTTTAACATATCTCAGATTTATTTTCAGACTCAGAATTTTTGTATGAAAGGTTTTGGATTTCCAGTTCCATCCATCCATCCATCCACCCACCCCCCATCCATCCATCCATCCATCCATCCATCCATCCATCCATCATCCATCCATCCATCCATCCATCCATCCATCCATCCACCCATCCACCCATCCATCCATCTATCCATCCATCATCCAACCATCCATCTATCTGTTCTTCCATCCATCCATCCATCAATCCATCCATCATCCATCCATCATTCATCTGTTCATCCATCCATCATCCACCCATCCATCCATCCACCCATCCACCCATCCATCCATCTATCCATCCATCATCCAACCATCCATCTATCTGTTCTTCCATCCATCCATCTGTTCATCCATCCATCCATCCATCAATCCATCCATCAATCCATCCATCATCCATCCATCCATCCATCCATCCATCCATCCATCTGTTCATCCATCAATCCATCCATCAATCCATCCATCATCCAGCCATCCATCCATCCATCTGTTCATCCATCCATCCATCTGTTCATCCATCCATCCATCTGTTCATCCATCCATCCATCCATCCACCCATCCATCTATCCACCCATCCACCCATCCATCCATCTATCCATCCATCATCCAACCATCCATCTATCTGTTCTTCCATCCATCCATCCATCAATCCATCCATCATCCATCCATCATTCATCTGTTCATCCATCCATCATCCACCCATCCACCCATCCATCCACCCATCCATCATCCATCCATCTCCATCCATCCATCCACCAACCATCCATCACCACCCATCCATCCATTCCATCCATCCATCCATTCCATCCATCCATCCATCCATCCATCCATCCATCATCCATCCATCCATCCATCCATCCATCCATCCACCATCCATCCATCCATCCATCATCCATCCATCCACCCATCCATCCATCCACCCACCCATCATCCATCCATCCATCCATCCACCCACCCCCCCATCATCCATCCATCCATCCATCCATCCACCCATCCATCCACCCATCCATCCATCCATCCATCCATCCATCCATCCATCCATCCATCCATCCATCCATCCATCCATCCATCCATCCATCCATCCATCCATCCATCCATGCTACCGAGGAAACTCATTTCAGCCGCCTGATCCATGATCTCGTTCTTTCGGTCACCACCCAGAGTTCGTGACCATAGATGAGGGTAGGAACGTAGATAACTGCAGACGCCTTACCGATCCGTCTATCGATCTCCCGCTCCATTTTTCCCTAATTCGTGAACAAGACCCACAGATACAAGTTAAGTTTCATTTCATAAACAAAACGGTAGCCCAATGTGCTTTCCACAGCTGAAAGTTAAAGTGTGACATCATATTAGGTAAAATATAATCATGGAATATTAACATGGAACATGGTGCATAAGAATAAAGGCAAATTGAGTAATTTGCGTAAATTTGAGTAAAAAAGAAGTACTTAAAAGTAAGAATATAGAACAGAGATAAAACAGGAGAGAATAGTTATACATACAAAACATATAGAATAAATATAACAGCCCAGATAAAGACTTGGTAGAGCACAGATGCATGGGTTAATGGAAAGCATCATGGAAAAGTTTGGTTTTTATTCTGGATTTAAAAATGGAAATGATGGGAGAGGTCTTGATTTAAATTGGAAGACAGTTCCAAAGACGGACCACATAGTAGCTAAAAGCAGCCTCTCCGTTTTGGTGCGGGCGCTGGGTGATTTTGAGGGCCGATATGTTTCAAACATCTCTGCTATATACAGAGTTCCTTGGCTATTTAGTGATTTAAAAGCAAGTAAAAGAACTTCTATTCTATAATTTACTGATAGCCAATGTAAAAAAAATTAAGATTGGTGTGATGTGATCATTTTTTTGGTTCTGGTTAAAAGCCTTGCTGCTGCATTTTGAATCATTTGAAGAGGTTTTATTGTTTTTTTAGGGAGACCAGTTAAAAGACCATTACAGTAATCCACGCTGCTGTTGATGAAAGCATGAATAAGCTTTTCTTGGTCTGCAGGTGATATAAAGTTTTTAACCTTTGAAATATTTTTTAAATGATAAAAACCTGATTTTGTGAGTGCCTTCATGTGGCTGTTGAAGCTTAGCTCACTGTCAATAATGACCCCAAGGTTCTTTACGATTTCTGCTACCTCAAAAACCTTCCAATCTCAACAGTGTGGCAGTCTTAAGTCTCTGGTCCTTTTTTCCAAAGATAAATACGTAAACTGCTCCACTTGACGAAGGACCCAATGCCCGACCCAAAGAAGGAACCCCTACCCTTTCTGGTCTCTGATTTGTAGGTGCTGATCCACATCCCAGCCGCTTCACACTCGGCTGCAAACCGCTCCAGCGAAAGCTGTAGATCACGTTCAGATGAAGCCAGCAGGACCACATCATCTTAGACTCAATTGGCTTTACTCAGAAAGTGAAGGGACCCACACACTCTGGTCGGATCGCTGTAGACATTGTACTGACATACGGCATTGATCAAGATGATTTAGCTAACTACAGACCTATATCTAACCTTCCTTTCTTATCCAAAATTCTTGAGAAAATAGCTGCTAATCAAGTATGTGAGCATCTAAACAGCAACAATCTGTTTGATGAATTTCAGTCAGGTTTTAGAGCTGATCATAGCACTGAAACAGTACTGGTAAAAGTTACTAAAGATATTCTAATGGTCTCAGATAATGGATTTGGGACTGTTCTGGAGGATTTATTTAGCTGGACTACTTACCAGTGATCCCTGAGACGGTTCTGGATCCAGAACCATCATCCATCAGCAGCTGGAAGAACCAGATGGAGCAGGGATCCGTCTGAAGAACTTTCATCCAGCGGCACGATCCAGGAGAAGCCTGATGTTCTCCTCCTCAGAGGAGGCCGTTTCTCTGGGCTCGTCACGGATGGAAGAGGTGAAGCAAAGACAAAAAAGCTGTATTTTGTTTTGTATGCACTAGCAAAAGAAAATAATCATAAGTGAGAAATGTACCACCAGCAGCTGCTGGATCAGAATAATTACCCATAGTCCATGACCTAAATATCTCCTGAAAACAGTGTCCTTATCCCAGCCCTGAGCAGCGCTTCACAGTGTGTTGTTGATTTCATTGCAGAATGAAAGAAGATTAACTTTCCTTGACCAAAAACTAAAACCAGTTTATTGCCAGTAAAACTATAAATCATGTCAGAACAAGGCAAAACTTAGGTTAAAGCATAAGAAAAGCACCGATAGAGCGTAGACCTCTGCTGAGGGAGTTCAGTCCCCCCAATTTCTGTTCCTGGTCCAACTGTGGAAAGTTTCAGAAAAATTCTTCAAAATCCGTCACAAACCTTTTAAGTTGCAACAGATAAACACGCAAACAAAACATAACCTATAAGATATCAGAACCAAAAGTAAAACATTTAAAGAAGTAAACTGGAAAAGGAAGTTCCCAGATCCAAACGGGTCTGTTGTGGAGGAGAGACACCAGCAGGGGGCGCTAATAGGAGGCCCTGTGACACCAGAGCAGAAGAAGAAGTAGAAGCTAATCTGCGTTTTGTCGGAAAATCTGCGGTAAGTTAATAAATGCATAAAGTAAATGAATAAATATGTGCTGCATTTCTACTATGATAATAACGATCCATTAATGGGGCAGAACCGCTTGGTTCCGATTCGGGTTTTATGATGAATCTCCGACTGAAAGTGGGAGATAGCTCCTCGTGTTAGCATCCAAAGCTAACTAGCTTCAGTTATTACAGCTAAACGTTCAACGCGGTTTGATTTTTAAGAACTTGACTATTTTTGTTTAGTTTTCATGTGATTTGAGGTGAAATGACTTTGTGACTTTGAACGGTTTTTATTTACTGACGATGTTCGGGCCGCTATGCTAGCTGGAAGCTAACGGTCTGCTAAAACTATAGAGCGGGTTGACATAAATAACCACGGAATATATTTATATATTATAATATATAAACGGGTATATAAGGACAGAATTGGCAGCACACAACAGGGAGCTGGCAAAAGGTCCAGGTGAGCCCGGTTCTGTTGGTTCCTTTGGCGCCTCGTTACATTGCGAGAAGATCCAGTGTGAGCGTGAGTTAGATGGTTAACGGAACCAAACCGGTTCTGTTTAGAGTTCAACAATAACAGATTTATGCCTCATTCTGGGCAACTTTACTCGATTATTCCTCTGTGAACCTGACAGAAGCTGGCAGGAATTTAACTCGCATCTCCCTCCTGCTTCTGAACGCTGCTGGAAAAGTCAGGATTGTTCCGGAGGCAGAGAGGAGTCTGCAGAGCCAGGATTAGTTAAACCAGGATTAGTTAAACCAGATTTCGGTGTAGACCAGAAGGTTATTCCATGAAGCGAGCCCAAGAAATCCAGCCTCATTTAAAATATCCTGGCCTAAATTATCCCAACAGTTCCTTACAGAATTATTTGTTTCCACCAATGAAGCTCGGGCAGGTTCAATCCCCACTGATTCCCACCAGGCTCATGTGTGTCAGTGCAAAAAAACTCGCCTTTTTTGATAAAGTTTTTGCGCTTGGATGAGGTGGTTTTTTTTAGCGTATTAAAATGAATATATTTCAGCGATGGAAACACATTTTTCGCATCATGAGCAACACCTGGATGTTACTATGAGCAAAAAAGACGAAGTAGCAGCAGTAGGAGAAAGATTGTGCTGCATGTTTGGATTCACCAAGAGACAGAGTTGGTTCCTAATAAAGGCATAACTAATATATTAGATTCAAACTAGCAAAGAAACGCGAACATTTACCCAGAGCGCTCCCATGTAAAATGGCCGTCTACGCTAGCGCTAGCGCACTGATCGCAGTATGATTATATCTACTGTAAATGTTCACATCCGTCGCCACTTTTCTTACTTATCGCGTGAAAACCTGTGATTTAAACTGAGTTTGTTATATAATGGAAACACTGCAACTGTGAAATTGTATTTTTTCGACACTTGGACGATATCGACAAACTTTTTCGCATATTTGTAATGGAAACGCAGCTACAGTGAGCGGCGGGAAGCTCTTCTAACTTTAAACTTGTAAATTTATGTTAATAAATAATAATAGCTGGTTGGTAGCGCAAGATAATCTGGAGTCTGTTGGTAATTATTAAAACCAGAATATAACATGATAGAAAAATGTGTTAAAACATGATTTAAGAAAGGATATAAATTATTTATCAACTAAATAAGAACAATTTAGTGTTTAAAATGTAAAGTTACATTAATACATTATAACATTTACATATGTTTTGTTTTGCAGCTTCAAGGTAGGCGATTACAAGAATATTTTCACACATTTAGATGGGACAAAAAGTGATTTATTAGTAATTAATAACCCTTGGTGTCAGGATCAAAAGGTTTCTGGTAGCAATTAAATATTACATAAATTTATCTTCTTCAAAATGGTAGGAGGAAAATCATTAGATTAAATAAATCATTTAACAAATAGAACTACATTTTAAAATATCAGACCTACATAATTGCATAATTTAATCATGGTGGATTCCCTGGTTGTTCTTGCTCCAGTTTGAAGCAGAAACATTGATGTTCTTCATGTTTAGAACGTTCCAGATTGTTCTTGTTCCAGTTTGAAGCAGAAACATTGATGTTCTTCATGTTTAGAACGTTCCAAGTTGTTCTTGTTCCAGTTTGAAGCAGAAACATTGATGTTCTTCATGTTTAGAACGTTCCAGATTGTTCTTGTTCCAGTTTGAAGCAGAAACATTGATGTTCTTCATGTTTAGAACGTTCCAAGTTGTTCTTGTTCCAGTTTGAAGCAGAAACATTGATGTTCTTCATGTTTAGAACGTTCCAGATTGTTCTTGTTCCAGTTTGAAGCAGAAACATTTATGTTCTTCATGTTTAGAACGTTCCAAATTGTTCTTGTTCCAGTTTGAAGCAGAAACATTGATGTTCTTCATGTTTAGAACGTTCCAGATTGTTCTTGCTCCAGTTTGAAGCAGAAACATTGATGTTCTTCATGTTTAGAACGTTCCAGATTGTTCTTGTTCCAGTTTGAAGCAGAAACATTTATGTTCTTCATGTTTAGAACGTTCCAGATTGTTCTTGTTCCAGTTTGAAGCAGAAATTGATGTTCTTCATGTTTAGAACGTTCCAGGTTGTTCTGTTCCAGTTTGAAGCAGAAACATTGATGTTCTTCATGTTTAGAACGTTCCAGATTGTTCTTGTTTGTTAGTTTGAGCAGAAACATTGATGTTCTTCATGTTTAGAACGTTCCAAGTTGTTCTTGTTCCAGTTTGAAGCGAAACATTGATGTTCTTCATGTTTAGAACGTTCCAGATTGTTCTTGTTCCAGTTTGAAGCAGAAATTGATGTTCTTCATGTTTAGAACGTTCCAAATTGTTCTTGTTCCAGTTGAAGCAGAAACATTTATGTTCTTCATGTTAGAACGTTCCAGATTGTTCTTGTTCCAGTTTGAGCAGAAACATTGATGTTCTTCATGTTTAGAACGTTCCAGATTGTTCTTGTTCCAGTTTGAAGCAGAAACATTGATGTTCTTCATGTTTAGAACGTTCCAAATTGTTCTTGTTCCAGTTTGAAGCAGAAACATTTATGTTCTTCATGTTTAGAACGTTCCAGATTGTTCTTGTTCCAGTTTGAAGCAGAAACATTGATGTTCTTCATGTTTAGAACGTTCCAGATTGTTCTTGTTCCAGTTTGAAGCAGAAACATGATGTTCTTCATGTTTAGAACGTTCCAAGTTGTTCTTGTTCCAGTTTGAAGCAGAAACATTGATGTTCTTCATGTTTAGAACGTTCCAGATTGTTCTTGTTCCAGTTTGAAGCAGAAACATTGATGTTCTTCATGTTTAGAACGTTCCAGATTGTTCTTGTTCCAGTTTGAAGCAGAAACATTGATGTTCTTCATGTTTAGAACGTTCCAGATTGTTCTTGTTCCAGTTTGAAGCAGAAACATTGATGTTCTTCATGTTTAGAACGTTCCAAGTTGTTCTTGTTCCAGTTTGAAGCAGAAACATTGATGTTCTTCATGTTTAGAACGTTCCAGATTGTTCTTGTTCCAGTTTGAAGCAGAAACATTATGTTCTTCATGTTTAGAACGTTCCAGATTGTTCTTGTTCCAGTTTGAAGCAGAAACATTGATGTTCTTCATGTTTAGAACGTTCCAAATTGTTCTTGTTCCAGTTTGAAGCAGAAACATTGATGTTCTTCATGTTTAGAACGTCCCAAAATTTTCTTGCTCCAGTTTGAAGCAGAAACATTGATGTTCTTCATGTTTAGAACGTTCCAGATTGTTCTTGTTCCAGTTTGAAGCAGAAACATTGATGTTCTTCATGTTTAGAACGTTCCAATTTTTCTTGTCCAGTTTGAACAGAACATTGATGTTCTTCATGTTTAGAACGTTCAAGTTGTTCTTGTCCAGTTTGAAGAGAAACATTTATGTTCTTCATGTTTAGAACGTTCCAGATTGTTCTTGTTCCAGTTTGAAGCAGAAACATTGATGTTCTTCATGTTTAGAACGTTCCAGATTGTTCTTGTTCAGTTTGAAGCAGAAACTTTGATGTCTTCATGTTTAGAAGTTCCAGATTGTTCTTGTTCCAGTTTGAAGCAGAAACATTGATGTTCTTCATGTTTAGAACGTTCCAGATTGTTCTTGTTCCAGTTTGAAGCAGAAACATTTATGGTCTTCATGTTTAGAACGTTCCAGATTGTTCTTGTTCCAGTTTGAAGCAGAAACATTTATGTTCTTCATGTTTAGAACGTTCCAGATTGTTCTTGTTCCAGTTTGAAGCAGAAACATTGATGTTCTTCATGTTTAGAACGTTCCAGATTGTTCTTGTTCAGTTTGAAGCAGAAACATTGATGTTCTTCATGTTTAGAACGTTCCAGATTGTTCTTGTTCCAGTTTGAAGCAGAAAACTTTGTTCTATGTTTGAACGTTCCAGTTTGTTCTTGTTCCAGTTTGAAGCAGAAACATTTATGTTCTTCATGTTTAGAACGTTCCAGATTGTTCTTGTTCCAGTTTGAAGCAGAAACATTGATGTTCTTCATGTTTAGAACGTTCAAGATTGTTCTTGTTCCAGTTTGAAGCAGAAACATTGTGTTCTTCATGTTTAGAACGTTCCAAGTTGTTCTTGTTCCAGTTTGAAGCAGAAACATTGATGTTCTTCATGTTTAGAACGTTCCAGATTGTTCTTGTTCCAGTTTGAAGCAGAAACATTGATGTTCTTCATGTTTAGAACGTTCCAGATTGTTCTTGTTCCAGTTTGAAGCAGAAACATTTATGTTCTTCATGTTTAGAACGTTCCAGATTGTTCTTGTTCCAGTTTGAAGCAGAAACATTGATGTTCTTCATGTTTAGAACGTTCCAAGTTGTTCTTGTTCCAGTTTGAAGCAGAAACATTTATGTTCTTCATGTTTAACGTTCCAATTGTCTTTCCAGTTTGAAGCAGAAACATTTGTTCTTCATGTTTAGAACGTTCAGATTGTTCTTGTTCCAGTTTGAAGCAGAACATTGATGTTTTCATGTTTAGAACGTTCCAGATTGTTCTTGTTCCAGTTTGAAGCAGAAACATTGATGTTCTTCATGTTTATGGTTTGTTCATGTTTAGAACGTTCCAGATTGTTCTTGTTCCAGTTTGAAGCAGAAACATTGATGTTCTTCATGTTTAGAACGTTCCAGATTGTTCTTGTTCCAGTTTGAAGCAGAAACATTGATGTTCTTCATGTTTAGAACGTTCCAGTTGTTCTTGTTCCAGTTTGAAGCAGAAACATTTATGTTCTTCATGTTTAGAACGTTCCAGATTGTTCTTGTTCCAGTTTGAAGCAGAAACATTGATGTTCTTCATGTTTAGAACGTTCCAGATTGTTCTTGTTCCAGTTTGAAGCAGAAACATTGATGTTCTTCATGTTTAGAACGTTCCAGATTGTTCTTGTTCCAGTTTGAAGCAGAAACATTGATGTTCTTCATGTTTAGAACGTTCCAGATTGTTCTTGTTCCAGTTTGAAGCAGAACATGATGTTCTTCATGTTTAGAACGTTCCAGATTGTTCTTGTTCCAGTTTGAAGCAGAAACATTGATGTTCTTCATGTTTAGAACGTTCCAAGTTGTTTTGTCAGTTTGAAGCAGAAACATTTATGTTCTTCATGTTTAGAACGTTCCAGATTGTTCTTGTTCCAGTTTGAAGCAGAAACATTGATGTTCTTCATGTTTAGAACGTTCCAGATTGTTCTTGTTCCAGTTTGAAGCAGAAACATTGATGTTTTCATGTTTAGAACGTTCCAGATTGTTCTTGTTCCAGTTTGAAGCAGAAACATTGATGTTCTTCATGTTTAGAACGTTCCAGATTGTTCTTGTTCCAGTTTGAAGCAGAAACATTTATGTTCTTCATGTTTAGAACGTTCCAGATTGTTCTTGTTCCAGTTTGAAGCAGAAACATTGATGGTCTTCATGTTTAGAACGTTCCAGATTGTTCTTGTTCCAGTTTGAAGCAGAAACATTGATGTTCTTCATGTTTAGAACGTTCCAGATTGTTCTTGTTCCAGTTTGAAGCAGAAACATTGATGTTCTTCATGTTTAGAACGTTCCACATCGTGCAGTACAGATGAAGACGAGCACCTTGCCTTCTGAAGCTTGTCTCTCTGGTTCCCATGTTTTCCTCTGCAGTAACCGCCCTCCTCCACCAGGTGGCTCCACCAGCCTCCATCTTGTTCCTGTGCGTTTGAAGCTTGTCTCTGATTGGTTGTGTCTCGGCAGAGCTCGGAGGAGAAGAGGAACCTTTGGTAGAACTTACCGCCTGCTTGCGCCTGTCTTACCTCCAGCCGCTGCAGCCATGACTCAGCAGTCTCAGTCCGACGGCGCCCCTCGGGGGCTGAACTTTCCGATGGGGGGCGGGGCCTCGGGCCTGGGGATGGGCGGGATGGAGGGTCCGGACGGAAGCGGCCAGATGTCTCGGCCCGGTCCTCTTGGCCGCCACATGAAGCTGTTCTCCAGTTTGGGGCTGTCGCCCTCTGACCTGGACGCTCTGGCGGAGATCCCGGACGAGGACATCAGCATGGAGACGCTGCCGCGCATCCTGATGCAGCTGAAGAGCCGCAAGGCGGGCGGAGGAGAGCGGGGGCTGGCGTCCTCCGCCTCAGGAGCGTCTTTTCGAGGAGGACGGGACGGCTGGGACCCGTCTCTGGGCCCGGCCCGAGGCTTCGGCTACGGCGCGGGGCCGTCTCCAGATGCCATGTTCATGCAGAGGAGGATGGGGGCGCCTTCCAGCGGGAAGATCCAGGACTTCCTGGGAGTCACCCCCCCCATGTTCCCCCACGTCTGCTCTCTTTGCGACTTTGACGTTCATTCCTCCATGGTGAGTACGTCCAGCCTGCTTCTTCTTCTTCTCTGTTAATGTTTGAGCCAGTCAGACGGGGTTTCCCCCCCACCTCTCCAGGGCCTGGAGCTCCAGTCTGCTTGCTAGAACCTCCCAGTCCACTTCCTTGTTCTCCAGTTAGATCTGGGTGCTCCATTTAGCGCTTCATCTCAGCCTCTTGTTCCGCTGAGGTCCGAACTCTCAGAACCTCCATTGGCTTTTCATTACATTGTTATCAAGCAGCTGCTCTTGGTTCTTCTCTAGAGAACCGGTTCTGTTCACAGGTTCTGAAGGGATTGTTTGTGTTGTTCTGAACCCGGTTCTGCTGTTATTAACCCTCTCTCCCGGCAGGAGTGGAACCATCACACCAGCGGGCTGCAGCATGCTGAGAAACGGCGCCGTCTCCTGGAAATGTGAGTCACAACTCGGGCTGGGCTGTATGGCAAAATTTTCATATCACAGTATTTTTAAAAACCTGTCCGTATTACGGTGTTTAACGGTATTTTTTTGCCATACAACATTTCCACATTGTCTTATAAGAATGAAGAATATAAAAATGTGCTTTAAATGCCATATGGACAGCATCATGTTTTTGTCAGACACAGATGAATGGGATAAAAATAATTAAAACGATGATTATGATTCTAATAGACGTTCTTGTTGTTCTAAGGCTGAATGTATAATTTTTTTAAAACCTCACGTTGGCGCGAGCAGCAAATTACATCTTCTAATTGCTTTGCATGTAGTACTGAAGAATCCCTCTAGGGGGCAGAGTATAGACTCAGATCGGATTTTGCCAAAGAAGAAGTAAAATAAACATGGCGACTGTAGGAGATTATTAGCTGGTTAATATTCAGATAACAAAAGTATCGTAGATGTTAAACATATTTACCGCTATTAATGATTTCTTTCTTACTGGTTTTACCGCCGTTGACCGCGTTTATCTACAGACGGTCAAATAGCGCTCATCACTCCCCCTACTGGTTACTAACAATAGTGTTTGTAAAAGGTTTGTCGTTCGGTTCTCGTCTGACATTTTAAAGCCGATAAATTTTTTAAACTATAGACGAGGATCGTCTTCGTTGGAATTACTTCATCAGAATTGTGTGTAGAAGAGCGTGTAGCAGTGAAATCTGTCCTGACTGAAACATTTCCCCTCATCAAACGTTCTGGAAGGTGTCTGAGCTATTCACTAGCTAGGTGTATATTAAAAATTCATATCATAACGAAAATAAACACCAGTTTTCGGTATGAACCGGTATACCGCCCAGGCCTAGTCACAACCAGCACCTTGGTACCTGTGTGTGGGCGGGACTTCAGGTCCTGCTGAGGTTCTGATGCAGAACCCACGGCTGGGCGGACCACCATGTTTTATGATTGTGTGGTGCTATAAGGCATTTATTAATGCTTATTTATCTAAAGTTTTACCAAACACACTAAAAATAAAATATTATTCATTGAAACCTATTAATCTCAGAAGAAGCCATTGCTGGTCACATGTAAAAGTGAGATAAATTAACAAACGGTTACGGGAAAATGCCATATAGATGTAGATAAGGATGTGGCTGAATCAGCCTAAGACATTTATTAGGATCTGAACAGGGACCAGAAATTAGATTGAACTACTCCACAGACATAACAACGTCTCGCATTGTCCTTCAGTTGACTCAGAGTAGGTCAAATGTAAATAAGTCCCAAGCATTGTGTTTTACTCACTGGATGCCTTTACTAATAATCACTAATCAGTAAACAGAACTAATCTTGAAATAAGTTTCCCATAGGGCTGAACGATTAATTGCATTTGCAATTAAATCGCGATTTGGTAAAATACGATTTCCTAATCGCAAAGGCTGCGATTTGACTTGATGTAAACATATCTTTTAAAGTCACGTGACTTGCAAACAATGCAGGGAGAGAAGGAAACGCTGCACTTTAACCAGTTATAAAATGACCAAAAGCTTAACAGAATCCAACGCTACACAATATTTGGTACCAAAGAGGAAAAGTACATCAGTTATGAGAAATTATATCAGCTATGAAAACGTTGATGCTGCGCAACGACCAGGTATTATGCAGAACCCGTCTTGGTATTGTTGCTGCCTCACGAGGTAGGCTACAGTACGAACCTTTATCAACACCTAAAAACATCACACCACCATATATGAGAGTTGTACGGCTAAAATGGCCGCCACCAGTGTTTAAATTTCCAGTAAACAAACTTCGAGGCGACAGGGATCGCTGACCGAGCTGTTTGAAAGAATCGCTCCTTATGAACATAAAAAAACGGCACATGGAAATAATTCGTGCTATAACGGGTTTTATAGCCAAAAGTATGCTTTGTTAACCATGATGAATAAGATAGGATTCAATCTCACGAACACATTTTAGCCACATTTTACCTGCGCTGTATAAAAAATGCTGACAGAAAGTTAAAGCTGCACAGTTTGTAACAACTGACCTGAGATCAAACCGCTCTAATGAGCCATACCAGAGTCTGAAAGTGCATTAGATCGATGGAGAGTTAAAAATCAGAGATTGTTCCTTCAAGCATCCTACTTCCCAGATAACCACACGGAGGAAAACATTGCAGCCAGAGGGAATTATTAGCTGGGATCAAAAGGAAGAAAACCTTTATTTCAGAACGACACCGATGACCATCGAGTGTGATGATTAAAAGTAGATAAAGTTGTTAATATTTACCTTTGTCTTAAAATGAGTAAATAATCTTATGGAATAGAATAAATGATGTATAAAAATCTCATTATAATACACAATATTTTTGATTGCATTAATTAAAAAATGCATCAGAAAAGCCCCACAAAAAAAATTTGACATTAAATCGCAATATTGAAGAAAAAAAATCGCAATTAGATTTTTTTCCAAAATCGTTCAGCCCTAGTTTCCCATTAAACAGACAAAGTTCTAACATGGGAGCAGTGGTTTTAGTGGGGCATGGGTCAGCTTGGACCAATGGTAGCAGTCCGTCTGGGTCTTATTTTAATCAAGCTCAGCTACAAACAGGCCGTTTAGTTTGATCCAGAGGCAGACAGTAAGCTGAAGTTAGTTAGATGAAGCGTATCTCATGGTGTGTTCACACTGAAGGCGTTTGAAGCGTCAGGTTTACATGTAAAGTCGGTGTAGAAGCACGTCAGGGGTTTTTTATCACGTTAGATTTACGTCACAACAACGCTTTTCTGCCTGATTCACGAGTCAGATCAGCGCGAATGAGGCGTTTGAAGCACATCAGAAAACACGCACATCATTTTATACGGTGCATTTTGTGCATTGGCTCGTAACCAGCGTTTTTGCATCTGCTACTGAAATGGAAAAATCAGAAATTTGCCGTCAATTCGCGCAGCGTCACCCAATCAGGAGCCTGGAGACGCGGTGTCAGTGATACTGTGTCTGACATGGAGGAAATCCTGATAAACACCGCGGCTAATCACCCCGAGCTACATGACACCAGCTGTTCTCTATACAGAGACGGGAATAAAAATATTAGGGCTGGGTATTGTTAGGAATTTGACAATTCAGTTCAATTTCGATTCTTGGGGCCTCGATTTGAATAGATTTACATTCAATATGGGTTTATTAGCTTTGATATCGATTCAGTAATAAAGAAATACACAAATAATTAAGTATGTGAGTATATTTTTAAATAATGTGTGTATTAGTACCAGTGGTTAAAGGCACAGTGAGTAGTTTTTCGGCCAGTAGGGGACAGTGCATACCTAAATCATCACAAGCATGCGGTATCTGTCTTCGAGTAAGAAACTCAACAACAACTAGCACTCTGCTCCCTGGGAATGTGGGATGAAGACGAGCAGACGGAAGAGGAAAGCTTTAATGAAAGATCTTCATGGAGTTTCCTGTGGGCCTCTGGGTCACCTTTAGCTCTATGGAGCCGGATCAGAACCATTCTTTTTATTATATTGAACAATCTTTATTTGTTTCGATTAGTTTTTTATTTAATGAAAACGATAATTAAAACAAAATAGCCGCTCCTGTTGTATTGCTGACCACATGGCATCACTTTAAAGCTGCATGCTAACGCTAACAGCATGCTAACGCTAACAGCATACTGTTAGAGTTAGCATGCTGTTAGCGTTAACATGCTGTTAGCACTCTGTTAGCATTCGCATGCTAACGCTAACAGCATGCTAACGCTAACAGGATGCTCATACTAACAGGATGCTAATGCTAACAGCATGCTAACTGCATGCATGCTGTTAGAATTAGCATGCTGTTAGAGTTAGCATGCTGTTAGCGTTAGCATGCTGTTAGCACTCTGTTAGCATTCGCATGCTAAAGCTAACAGCATGCTAACGCTAACAGGATGCTCATGCTAACGCTAACAGCATGCTAATGCTAACAGCATGCTAACTGCATGCATGCTGTTAGAATTAGCATGCTGTTAGCGTTAGCATGCTGTTAGAGTTAGCATGCTGTTAGCATGCTGTTAGAGTTAGCATGCTGTTAGCATGCTGTTAGCGTTAGCATGCTAATTTTTTTGTGTTCCAGAGATGAATCTGTGATTTTGTCCTCTGCAGAACGTTGATGGATGTTCTGTTTCGGTTTCAGGTACCCAGACTGGGAGCCTGGCAGAAGGTAGGTCCCTCCTCTGGTTGTTAATGTTGTGGAGAACCTGATCCGGTTCCAGATAAACCCAGATCTGCTGTCACTAACATCCGGCTGTCGTTGGGTCACAGGGACGCCCCCAACCTTTCTGCCGGCCTGCTGGGACCGCCCCCCTTGTCCTCCGGACCCGTGGGAGGGACGTCCACCAGCTGGGGTGAGACGCATACCATTCTCCACGGCTGCTTCTCCACGGTTCGTTTTCTAACCGGTTCTGTTTGTCTGCAGGAGGTCGGAGCCGCTCAGAACACCCAATGGGACAGAACCAGGTGAGTGGGACTTCCTGCTGACGAGCGGTCTGTCTCCGGTCGGCCGTTGTTCTCACGGTGGTTCTGATGGTGTCGTCCTCAGCTACGCAGCAGGGTGGTGGTGGTGAAGTACGACAGGAAGCCTCTGAGCAACAAGACTCTGTTCGCCTTCACCGAGGCCTTCGGCCGCCTCAGAGAGCACCTCATCCTCACCAACAAGGTAGGTCCACAGGCTCCGCCTCCTCAGGCTGACCGGTTCTGCCTCACAGCGCCCTCTGATTGGTCCCCAGGCCTTCCTGGAGATGGACAGCCACGAAGCTGCTCTGAACATGGTCAACTACTACAAGTACCGTCCCACCAAGCTGTATGGAAAACCCATCACCTTCTACCTGTCCCAGAGGCTGATGGTCATCGAGGTAACGGACCGCCTCCAGGTGGACCCACAGAACCGGAACCCGGCTCACCTGTCTTCTGCTTCCAGAAAACTCAGCGGTCCATGGATCTGCCGCCGGAGAGGCCCGTCAGGGACGTGGTGGGACACGGCAGCAAGGTGGTGTTCTTCGCCAACCTGCCTAAAGACGACGAGCAGAAGAAGGAGCTGCTGACCATCTCTAGACGCTTCGGTACCGTGGACAAGCACCTGTTCCTGACTGACCAGGTAACACCCAGCCTGACTGACCAGGTAACACCCAGCCAGAACCCCTCAGACTGCTCACAGACAGACATACTTCCTTGGAGGATTGGGACAAAATCCGTGTTGGTGGAACGCAGAAACCCAAACCAGGAGGAGACTGCAGTAGTTAAATGAAAGATGGTCCTCCTTGATCAGGGAACCATAAACCCAGAATCCTGCAGTAATTATTGTTAAGTTCATAATCAGTCAATCTGTTGTATTAGTGAACAACTCTTATCTGTCCCATAATGCATGGCGTCATTTAAATATGGAGGTATCCGCGACACACAGGGGGCGCTGCTGCTAAACTACAGGGCGACTCGTTTACGTATTCACCATCAACCCAAAGTCCTCCCATCATGCATTTCAGCTAAAACACTACAATTTTGGAGCCAGTCTGAGCCGTTCTGCAGTATTTATTTCCACGTCCGTAGAGCGGGACAAATTCCTCCTGTAATAACGTTTAATCTGCCCAAAACGCTGTAATCTGACTTTATTTATATTTTCCTTGGACGTACGAACAACTTGGAAGTGCTTCATGATCGTCCTCAGGGCTGATGCGGACGTAATACACATTTATGCTGCAGCAGGACTGTTAAAGGAATATTCTGTGTATTTTCTGTAAAAGGGGCAGGAGCACCACTCAACTAAAACACAGCTGTTCATCTTTTTACAGAATTTACCGACACAGGAAAAACGACATAAGTAACAGTCATACATTTCTGTATCAGTTTGCGGTACTATGAAGAGAGGTCCAATATCAGCTCAGAGACGCCTTCTCATGGTGTAACTGTGTTCTCCAGAGATCAGGGACTATCACCAACTAAAAAAATAATTCTAACAAATTAAAAGCAGTCAGAACTGACTAAAAAGTTTTTTCTTAAGAACTATTTTTGAAGTTATCACTCCTTTCTGTTTGGCTCCAGCATAATATCATATAATAGAATAATGTGTTTGGGTTGGGTCAGTAAATGTTTTTCATCTACCGGCCAACTTGATGTAATTTGGGACCTTGGCTGGTTTTAATGTGTTGATGTGGATGAAAGCTGAAGCTGTCGGTGGCTTTCAGGCATTCGTCCAACTGGGAACCGTGAAGGACGCAGAGATGCTGGTCAAGTATTACAGCGTGAACCCGCTCGTCATCAACGGCCGGCTGATCCGCCTCAACATCTGCACCAAGTACAAGACCCTCAAGTGAGTCAGCTGTCCTGAAGGGGGCGCTGCTGCATCTGCAGAGTCGGGACGTTCTCACCTTGCTGCTTGTTTTTCAGCGTGAGCCACAGGCAGCAGGACAAAGAAGCCGGGAGCCGCAGGAGCAGCAGGTCGGACACCTCCAGGACCTCCAGGGAGTCTTCCTCCAGGAGCAGAGACGGGAGGAAGAGGAAGGAGGACAAGGAGAAGAAAGAGCAATCTGCAGGAGAGGGGGAGGAGAAAGAGGAGGAGTCTGAAGAGAAGAAAGAGGAGAGAACCGGAGAAGACACAGAAGAAGACGAGCCAGAGAGAGCGGAGTCTGGGAGGGAGGAGGAGGAGGAGGAGGAGAGACACCAGGAGGAGGTGAGGGAGGCGTTGTTTGTTAAGCACTGTGGTACATTAGAGTTCTGTGGTACATTAGAGTTCTGTGGTACATTAGAGTTCTGTGGTACATTAGAGTTCTGTGGTACATTAGAGTTCTGTGGTACATTAGAGTTCTGTGGTACATTAGAGTTCTGTGGTACATTAGAGTGCTGTGGTACATTAGAGTGCTGTGGTACATTAGAGTTCTGTGGTACATTAGAGTGCTGTGGTACATTAGAGTTCTGTGGTACATTAGAGTTCTGTGGTACATTAGAGTTCTGTGGTACATTAGAGTGCTGTGGTACATTAGAGTGCTGTGGTACATTAGAGTTCTGTGGTACATTAGAGTTCTGTGGTACATTAGAGTTCTGTGGTACAGTAGAGTTCTGTGGTACAGTAGAGTTCTGTGGTACATTAGAGTTCTGTGGTACATTAGAGTGCTGTGGTACATTAGAGTTCTGTGGTACAGTAGAGTGCTGTGGTACAGTAGAGTTCTGTGGTACATTAGAGTGCTGTGGTACATTAGAGTGCTGTGGTACAGTAGAGTGCTGTGGTACAGTAGAGTTCTGTGGTACATTAGAGTTCTGTGGTACATTAGAGTTCTGTGGTACATTAGAGTGCTGTGGTACAGTAGAGTGCTGTGGTACATTAGAGTTCTGTGGTACATTAGAGTGCTGTGGTACATTAGAGTGCTGTGGTACATTAGAGTGCTGTGGTACAGTAGAGTTCTGTGGTACATTAGAGTTCTGTGGTACATTAGAGTTCTGTGGTACATTAGAGTGCTGTGGTACATTAGAGTGCTGTGGTACATTAGAGTTCTGTGGTACATTAGAGTTCTGTGGTACATTAGAGTTCTGTGGTACAGTAGAGTTCTGTGGTACATTAGAGTTCTGTGGTACATTAGAGTGCTGTGGTACATTAGAGTTCTGTGGTACAGTAGAGTGCTGTGGTACAGTAGAGTTCTGTGGTACATTAGAGTGCTGTGGTACATTAGAGTGCTGTGGTACATTAGAGTTCTGTGGTACATTAGAGTTCTGTGGTACATTAGAGTTCTGTGGTACATTAGAGTTCTGTGGTACATTAGAGTGCTGTGGTACATTAGAGTGCTGTGGTACATTAGAGTGCGTGGTACATTAGATGCTGTGGTACATTAGAGTTCTGTGGTACATTAGAGTGCTGTGGTACATGTTTGTGTTAGAGTTCTGTGGTACATTAGAGTTCTGTGGTACATTAGAGTTCTGTGGTACATTAGAGTTCTGTGGTACATTAGAGTTCTGTGGTACATTAGAGTTCTGTGGTACATTAGAGTGCTGTGGTACATTAGAGTGCTGTGGTACATTAGAGTGCTGTGGTACATTAGAGTGCTGTGGTACATTAGAGTTCTGTGGTACATTAGAGTGCTGTGGTACATTAGAGTTCTGTGGTACATTAGAGTTCTGTGGTACATTAGGTTTGTGGTTTAGAGTTCTGTGGTACATTAGGGTGCTGTGGTACATTAGAGTTCTGTGGTACATTAGAGTTCT
>JAPXFQ010001078.1:0-53499 GCA_028564705.1 Apricaphanius iberus | reverse complement strand
TAACAGATGTACAGTCTTGTGTCTTGTGTCGGATGTTTGTTTTGGGCAACATAACCAATGCTAGAACCTGTAACACCTTATCAGTAAGGAATAATAGCTCAGTTGAACCCACATGAAAGAGCTAAAAATAATTACTTACAATGTCCGTGGTTTGAACCACCCTATTAAAAGAAAAAAAATATACACTCAGTTAAAGAAATTGAAGTGCTCAATTGCGCTACTACAGGAGACCCCCTTATCTGAAACAGAGCACAAAAAACTAAAGAGGGAATGGGTGGGTCAAGTGTACAGCGCTTCGTTTGGGAAAAAAAGAGGAGTGGCAATACTTATAAACAAGACAGTGGACTTCACTTTAAACAAAATTACCCATGATAAATTTGGAAGATTTGTTATGATAGTAGGCACCATTGGAGAGATGCAGATATCTATTTTAAATGTCTATGCTCCAAATGAGTTTGACCAGGTTTTTTTTAAAGACATAGCAAATGTAATCGCTGATAATGCTGTGGGTATGGTCTTGGTTGGGGGAGACTTTAATGCTGTGCAAGATGGGGGACTAGACAGAACACCTGCAGAGAGGGGCCCTAAAAGCAGAAAAACTATAACACTTAATAATATGATCACAGAGCTAGGACTGGTTGACCCATGGAGAAACAAATACCCAAATTGTAAAGACTATAGTTTTTTCTCTAAACTACATAACAGCTACTCAAGAATTGATTTTTTTTTGCCTCTCCCAACAATACTTGCATAAATTGAGGGACTGCCACATTGAACCACTAACACTAAGTGATCATGCTCCGGTCATTTTAAATATTGACTTAGATAAAGAAAATTATTTTAAATACTGGAGACTAAATGTCTCTTTGTTATCCGATACAGAAGTTACACAAACCTTAAAACAACACATGAAGGAATATTTTGAGATAAATGATAATGGAGAGGTAACACCAGGAATTCTCTGGGAGGGAGCGAAAGCAGTTATTAGGGGGATGATTATCCAGATTGCATCAAAAAAAAAGAAAATTCGCCAGAAACAACAAAATGACCTAGAAAATAAAATAAAAAGACTGGAATTGGAACATAAAACTACAGGAAGACATAGCACACTGCTGGAACTTAAAGAAACGAGAGCGGCCTTGGATAACCTTCTCACGTACAAAGCTGAGGGAGCCCTTAGATTTTCTAAACAACGGTATTACGAATTGGGGAATAGAGCCAGTCGATTACTAGCATTCCAGCTCCGTAAGGCCCAGGTGAGCCGTATTGTATCCAAAGTCAGACATCCTCACCATAATAAAACCGTCTCACATCCGAAAGAAATATCAGATGCTTTTGCATCATTCTACAAAAATTTGTATAGTGAAATAAAATTACAAACTGATATAGAATCTTTTCTCTCCAAATTACATCTACCTGTCTTATCCGAAGATGTATCCCTTCAGATGACAACAAACATTTCGGAAGTAGAGGTTAGGGAAGCTATAAAAAAAATGAAAAATAATAAATCCCCAGGGACAGATGGGCTCCCAGGTGAATGGTACAAGTGGGGCATGGAAGAGCTAACACCAATACTGACTCGGGTTTTTAATCATGTCCTGTCCAACAGGGACTTACCAGTTTCATGGTCGGAGGCCATCATCTCGGTGATCCATAAGGAGGGGAAAGACCCTACTCTCTGTGAAAGTTATCGGCCAGTAAGTCTACTTAATAATGATCTAAAATTACTTACCAGTATCCTGGCAAAGAGAGTGCAAAAAATTATAGCAAAATTGATTAACCCCGACCAGACAGGTTTTATTCCCGGCAGACATGGAACCAACAATATAAGGAGAACACTGAATATTATAACTAGTGCCAAAAAAAATAAACAACATTCTATGTTAATTTGTTTTGATGCTCAGAAGGCCTTCGATACGGTGAATTGGCTTATTTTACTGAAAACCTTGTCTGCTATGGGATTCCACCAAACGTTTGTTGATTGGGTTGGGGTTATCTACACCAACCCAAAGTCTCCGGTGAGAGTAAATGGCTCCTGCTCAGACTTCTTTTTTCTGAAGCGAGGAGTACGACAAGGAGATTGTCTGAGTCCTTTACTTTTCGCCATAAATATCGAACCCCTAGCAACATTGATCAGGCTGAATACCAATATTAAGGGCGTAGGAGACGGACGTCAGACAGAACACAAAGTCTCTCTATACGCCGACGACCTCCTAGTATTCATCAGTGACCCAGTTACCTCCATCCCTGCATTAATGGAAAGCTTAAAAGAATACGGCGAATTGTCCGGTTACCAAATTAACCAATCAAAATCTGAGGCAATGATGTTGGTTGGACAGTGGCCCGGAGAGTTAACGGGAAAATTTAACTTCCACTTCTCGACCCACGGATTCAGATATCTTGGAATTATTATTAGTTTAGATACATCACAGCTGTACAAACTTAATTATGATAAACTACTGCACCAAATTAAAAGTGATCTTGTGAGATGGGAAATTCTCCCTCTGTCCCTGATGGGGAGAGTGGAAACGATCAGAATGAATGTGTTTCCAAGGTTGCTTTACATGTTTCAATCTTTACCATTAGAGGTCCCTGTATCCACCTTTAAAACACTTAACGAATGGCTCTCAAAATTTATTTGGGCAAATAAAAAACCCAGAATTAAATTTAAAAGACTTTTAAGTACAAAAGAAAATGGAGGCCTGGATTTACCTAATCTGAGAAAATACTACTGGGCAGCCCAGCTCAGGTCAATGGTGGCATGGATAACTCAAGATAAAGATAGTCTATGGGTTGATATGGAACAGAGTGAATACCTAAATATGAAATTAGACACAGCTCCATTCTTAAATCAGGGAACCTGGGGATTGAACAAAATCAATAACCCCTGGATTAAAAATACCCTTAAAATATGGTCACAGGTCAGGAAATACCTCGGACTCCCACTCTCGATATCCAGAGCAGCAGGTATTGCACACAATGATGACTTTTTGCCATGTAAACTAGACACAGGTTTTAAAAAATGGAAAGAGGCAGGGCTGAGCATTATTGGACAGCTGTTTGACGGAGAAACTTTAATGTCATATGAGCAGTTTAGACTAAAATATAATCTTCCAGCCCATGACTTTTTCAGGTACTTGCAACTTAGACATTATTTATCAAATCACAAGGAATGGGATAAACTACGTACATTGCCATCAAAATTAGAACACTTTCTTATGCTGGTAATTAAAGGGAGTATTAATAAAAAATGTATTTCACACATATATAAAATATTACAAGAAGAGCAAATAGATAGCCTAGATATCAAATCAAAATGGGAATTAGAGATGAATGCCATAATTTCAGATGAAGACTGGACTCGGGCATGTGAAGCGGGACACAAATTAACAAGTAGCCCCTCATGGAAAGAATATGAATGGAAAATAAAAATAAGATTCTTTAAAACCCCCTTTCTGACCTCTAAATTTGGGAATAACTCAAATCTGTGCTGGAGGGGCTGTGGCTTGGTGGGAGACCACACACACATTTTTTGGGACTGCCCAATGTTACTGAAATACTGGCAAAACATTAAAAAGGAAATGAAAAAATGTCTAAATATAGATTTGCCCTTTGAACCATCTGTTTTTATACTTGGAATCATACCAAAAGATGCTGAAAATATGAAATCAATCTCGCTATCAAAAATACTTCTTCTGACAGCTAAGAAAATGATTACAGTGTCTTGGCTCAGGCCCCAGCCTCCCACAATTGCACAATGGAGGCAAAGAGTTAGAAACGTTTATAATATGGAGTTCATAACTGCTAAACTAAATCTTAATACTGAAGCTTTTTTTGGAACATTGGTCACAAGTAAATCTATATCTCAGTCATCATGCAGACTCTTAAGGGAGATCTATCTGTATAGGCACATATACGTTTACAATGTATTTTGTTAAGAAAATTTATGTGTGGACATTGTTAGTGATGTACCTGCTAGTGTGTCTCTTGTCAATCTGGTTCTCTCTAACTAGGGGTGATTGAACAGTGAGAAACATAACTCTACAACTTGTGAGCTGATTGCCTGGAGTAATGTCTTTATTGAATGCATTAAAACTTGTACACGGATATTGTATGAGCGATTAGATCTGTGAACTGCCCAGCAAATCATCTGTGCATTGTCATTGAACATTGGACTGTACTGTTCATAATCATTCTGTTGAACTAAAATAAAAAGAAGTTCAAAAAAAAAAAAGATGATGAGTTTTTAAGTAAAAATTTTACATTAACTGAACTAAACCAGTGTTTTAATAGTGCAAAAAATGGGAAGTCCCCAGGATTGGATGGACTTCCCAGAGAATTTTATCAGACCTTCTGGGATATCTTAGCCCCTGACCTCCTAGCTGTTTTTATGGACTTTAGTCGACTCAACAGACTACCAGACAGTTTTACAGTAGGGATAGTGACTCTCATCCACAAAGGCAAAGAGAAGACTGACCTAAGAAACTGGAGACCGATTACTCTTTTAAATTTTGATCTTAAACTTTTTAGCAAAATATTAGCAGCACGGATACGACCCGTTTTAGACCAGATCATTCACCCGGATCAAGCCTGCGCCGTTCAAAGTAGAAAGATCACCGACAGCCTCGTACTGATCCGAGACACTATCTGTTTTGCGAGAGACAGAAACATTTGGCTGATAGTGCTAAATTTAGATTTTGAGAAAGCCTTTGATCGGGTCTCGCACCAGTACCTTTTCCAGGTACTGCAAAAAGTGGGTTTTCCAGGGGGACTATTATACAAGGGGATTACTAGTAAATTTGTAGTTAATGGATTTTTGACAAAAGCAGTAGATTTAGACTGCGGTGTCCGTCAGGGTTGTCCGTTATCTGCTCTCTTTAATGTTATTTGTATAGAACCACTGGCGCAGATCTTGAGAAGGGATGAACAAATTAGGGGGGTAGAAATACCAGGAAGTGGAGGACAAATGACAAAGTGTGTTTTATATATGGACGACATCAACCTTTTATGCACTGACCTTTTATCCATTAACAGGATCTTCGACGTGACTGACTGGTTTGGACAAGCTTCGGGATCAAAACTAAACAAAAACAAGACGAAAGCACAATTCTACGGACCATGGGGACCTGCTGAGACAGCCGGACTTGAACTGAGTGTGACGCAAAACGACCAAAAGATTTTAGGGATTAATTTTGACGGAGGAGGAGGAGGAGAGACAAACTGGCCTGACATCATAGGGAGAGTTAAAAAACGACTGGGGTACTGGGGACTTAGGACTCTGACTTTAGAAGGTAAGGTTTTAATCATCAAAGCAATGATTTTACCCTTGCTTTTATTAGTCTGCTCAGTTTTTATCCCACCCAGGAGAGTGCTATTAGAGCTGGAACGGGCCATCTTTTATTTTATATGGGGCTCCAAATGGGAAAGACTGAAAAGAGAAATAATAAAGAAAACAAAAGAGAAATGGGGGAAAAGGGGTGCCTGACCTGTACTTGTTTTTAGGAAGTCTGCACACCAGCAACCACATGAGGCAGGCCACGGACCGTTCCAGCAATCCCAAAACACAGGCTTGGACCAGGTTCTGGATGGGGAGCTACCTGCGAAATAAGAAAATTTTACCAGTGAATCTTGGAATACCTGTGTCTTTTAACCTTCCCCCAGCGTACTGTGCAATAAAGTCCTTTTTAAACCATTTTAAGTTAGAAAATGAAGACTTGAACATTTTAACTAAACACAGGTCTCTTATCTCTGTTGTGCAGGAGCGAGAAGCAGTGACTCCAATAGGCGGCCTCTCAATTGAAGAGGCCACAGAAGTGTGGCGCAACACGAACCATCCCATTCTTTCGAACAGACTCCGGGACCTGTCCTGGATGGTGGCCCATGGGATCCTCCCAGTCAGGTCCGTCATGCACTCCCGGGGCATGTCTGCCATATCTACGTGCCCCCGACCAGGTTGTGGCGCACCTGAGTCGGTGAGACACCTGCTCTGGGAGTGCAGTGCTGCCGTAGACCAGTGGGCAGAGGCCGGCTCCTTACAATTCCCGTACTTGCCAGCAAGGGAGGTCCTAACAGCACAACTAGTGCTCTATGGGGTGAGCCATGGCAAGAGAGTAAGAAAGACTGACTTTGACAAACAGTGGCTCACCCTCACCGCAATCAAAGACGCCATTTGGACCTCCAGAAACTTGCTGGTAAGAAAGCACATGCAGTTTCCCCCCGTGGCTGCTCTCCAGATGGCGGCAGCAACTATAAAGGACACCTGCGCCGCAAACGTCAAGTTGAGGAAGCAGCCACAAAGAAGCAGCGCCTCTGTGCCCATTCGGAGGAAGGAGCCGGAACCACATACAAAAAGGTCAAAGCACCGGCGGCCCGGCTCTCCAGGAGAGGCAGGTGGGAAGGAGCACCAGGGCGGGGATCCCCGCTGAGCACCAGGCCTGTTTGGAAGAATGGGATGGTGACGGAGGCTAAATTGTTAAGAAGTCAGATCGCTCCTGCACCGGCCTTTTTAAAGTACTCATTTTACAACTCCTTTCGTTTTGAAATGCTTTTAAAATCATATGATTTTATAGTATTTTAAACATTAGAAAAAAAGCTTTTAAGTAAAATGATTGTTTTATATATGACTGTGTTTTGCTTGTAAAATGTTCAAGTGTCAATAAAACATTTTTGAAAGAAAAAAAAATCTGTTCTTATCAGTTTAATATCTGATATGTCCTCTTCATGAGGGCTTTTATGAAACAGATTTTTAGAAGGAGGGGTTGGAAGCAGGAGCTTGCTCCGTTCACCCTATGCATTGACCCGGTGTTGCAGTACTGCTGGGAACGGTGCATCTGTGTAGTGTTGAACATTAATCCTTGTTTGTACAAACAGCATGTAAAAGACCAGGCAATATCACAGTTTCTATACTAATTTAATATAAAAGGACTGCTTGATGCCATTAAAAACTAAATAAATAATGCATTTCTCCGCCGTAAGGGGAGTAAGTGCACCAAATTCAGGACGGTTGTAAGTGGCCTAAACAACCTTGTTTGGCAAAGATAACCTCTTGAATACCAAAAGAAAGCTCTTGTCATCCAGCTGTTTTGAATTAAAAGAAGAAGAAAAAAAGAAAATCCTGTGAAACTCCAATTTACTCCTTAGCAGCTTACTTTTCAGATTGTATTTTGGGCAGTGCTTGTGGGTGGTACTTTTGCAAGGCGCAAGAGATGAGCAACACTAGGAAAAATGGATCATATTCACCACTAGGCTAACAGAGGGATGATTGTTGGCCTCACGCCCCGCAGGGTCCAGTCTGGCCTAGGATTTCCAAGGATTAACCGGGGAAATCGGAGTATGCAGTCATTTTACTCAACTGTTTTATGACGAATACGTGTTCCTGAAATATCCCTGGTTTAACCAAAAAACAATGGGCTGAATCCATGGCTCGCTCTGTAACAATCCCCACGTTTAGCCGTGTAAATTATGGGGACAGAGTATTGGGGTCGGACATTCACGGAACAACCGCTGCGTCCGAAATGTCCAAGCAACAATCCGACAATAGTATACAGAAACTTTAGAGCTGCCTTTGAAATACCCTGCTCACCCAGAGTACAATGCCGCAGTAAGATGGGAGTGTGCAGTGGTAAAAATATATACACATGTATTATTTCTGTTAACATTTCCTTTTACATCAAGAACAGGGGAGCAGTCCCCCACTAACACAAATTATGCAGTCGAGATTCCCACATTTGGGGAATTCGCAGAGGTCAGAACAGCCTCAGTGCAATGGCCGAGCCTCGCTCTGGGAGAACCACCTTCATGATCATGGTATCTCCCCTGCCAGGTAAGTATGCCAGGATAGAGGCTAAGACAAAAGCCAGATTCACTGGAGCTGAAAGGTAGCAGGGGGTTGCAAATAAGCGTCATCGTTTGCCCCACACTTGCCCCACACTTCTTCAACAAGTAGCTGACGGGTTGTTTATCTTGAAAGAAAAATCGGTGGGGGTGGAGCCCAAGAGCTTCGTCAGCTTAGATGGACACATATTGCCAAGATGAAAGGCCACCCTTGTTTGTTGAAGATCTTTTCGATTCACCCGGACATAGAGCTAATTAACGACAGGGTCCTTTACTTATTCCAACCGAGACAGAAATGGTTGATAGATTGCCTATGTCACAGAGTCTGAAAATCTTTTCTAAAATGAGAGATGAGCACACGCAAACACATTTGAATTTATACAAGCAACACTGAAGAAAATTAAAATGAGATAAAAATAGGAAAACAGTCCACCGTGAAGAAGGTGGGTAGCCTACCTAGCATCTATCGCTAGCCCTTTTAAGCAAGCTCTGGTTTCTCTTCATAGCGAATACGTTTTTCACCTTTTACTAAAGACTTCCGTGAAGAGGAATAGCAATGAGTGGAACCTATTTTTGGCGGTTTGGTTTGGTGACCGAGCCTTTTCTGTGTTGTGATAAGTAAAAAGCTATTGCTGAAGACTTTCCAATGTGCACTGTGAAGCAAAAAATGGATGTGCCTAAGGAATTTAAAGGCAGCTGGAAAAGGACTGGAGTGGATTGCTCATATCAGTAGTGGCAGTGGCACCCTATACTCTGACTCAGTGAGAAATCCGGTTCACCATCTCCAGAGAGAACAGCAGAAATCAGGTGTGTCTGCAGATGAACAGTTTGACAGCTGAGGATTCTGCTGGTTTAAACTAACCATCAAATGATTTCTTTCATCGAATCAACCTGGACGAGGAAACATTTGATTCGCTGGAGTGCTACCTAGACGAGTGCTTTGAAAACATGTTATGGGTAAGTCACGGAAACCTGCTCCGGATGCACCGACAAGTACTCCATCTCAGAAACGCACTCGTTCTGAGGCCAGCACTTCCACCAACTCGGCAGAAAGAAGCTACGGCGACGTCCTGGACTCAATAGGTAAGAAGCTAACCAGCCTAGACACCCGTCTCGTGCTGGTTGAGGTTCTACACAAAGAATTTCATGCTCTGAGGGAATCTCTGGAATTCAGCCAACAACAGGTAGCTTCGCTCGCTACCGAAAATCAAACATTGAAAGAGGACGTTAAAAGACTCGGCCCGAGGGGATGACGCAGCTGTCTGGACAAAATAAAAAATTCAACAAATCTATCTTAGACATCCAGGCCCGATCAATGAGAGATAATCTTGTCTTTTCTGGGATACCAGAGCAGGCTGAGGAAGACGCTGAAACAACCATCTGACAGTTCATCCAACATCAGCTGAAACTGCCAAGCGACATGGTTAAAAACATAACCTTCCATCGGGTTCACCGGCTCGGAGGTAAGAAACCCAACAACAGCGTCAATGATCAATTTCCGAAAGAAATCCTGGACAGAAGACGCGTGTTATTTCCAATTAGAAAGAAACATATTAGTGAGGGTTGTAAGGCTACAGTTACGGTAGATAAACTGTATGTTAACGGTCAGCTGTTTAGGGACCCTCAGGTTACTCCATGGCTTTATTAGTCATATTTAAAAGAGTCTAGATAGAAGTTGTTTTATCAGACAACTATAGTTTAAAGAAGCACAGCTCAGCAGGTTGTTTATATTTGTAAATGTGGGTAGGGGTAGGGCTGTGCACTAGGTTGACTGCTTTCTTTTTTCTTTTTTTTTCACATTCGTGTCACCAAATCTCTTTATGACTTTTCTTCCTTTTTCTTTCACACACACAGACTTTTATCATGGCATATTCATGTTTCTCCATCATGCTATCATTCTTTACACACCTGTATGGTATGTTATTTCCCTCGCTTTTATCTCTGCTTCTGGATTTTCAATCAGGCAACTCCATAGATAAACCAAGACTACACCTATATTCATCCTTGGCGATAGTAAATGTCTAATGTTCAGCTTAGCCCTATGAATCCTGTCAAATTTTTAACATGGAATATTCATGGATCTAGCTCCAGAGAAAAAAGAATTAAGATTTTCAACCATCTTAAAAGATTGGAGGCAGATGTCGTCTTACTACAGGAGACTCATAAATCAAGCTCAACTGCTAATGATTTAAAAACACCGGAGTATCCTAATATATTTTCTTCATGCTATAACTCTAGACAACGAGGAGTAGCAATATTAATAAATAAAAATACAAATTTTAAAGTAATAGACACAGTTACAGATCCAGAGGGTAGATTTATAATATTAAAACTATTTATACATAACCAAAAGTTATGTATAGTTAGTGTATATGGTCCAAATGTTGACGACCCCTCATTCTTTCATACTTTCTTCTCGGTTTTGGCTAATCACATGGATTGCTCACTTGTTCTTGGGGGAGATTTCAACTTTGGATTAAATGAAGAAATAGACAGGCTCAGTACAGCAGGGACTCAGCGCAGCTGGCAATCCATAGATATAGTTAAACAGTACATGAGCAATTATGGACTTTGCGATGCATGGCGATCACTTCATCCCAACGACAGAAAATACACTTTTTACTCAAATGTCCATCATTCTTATTCTAGATTGGACTATTTCTTAGTCAGCAGCTCACTGTTGAATGACATTTCAGACACTGCGATACATCCTATAGTTATCAGCGATCAAGCCCCTGTTTCTTTAAATTTAGCAAATAGAATAGCAACCCTTCAATATAAAAATTGGAGATTTAATACATCATTACTTAAGGATAGAGAATTTATTAAATAAATTGAAAAAGAATGGGCTTCATACATGGAATTTAATGATCTCCCTGGTATGTCGCCATCCACTCTCTGGGAGGCAGGGAAAGCTGTGATTAGAGGTAAAATAATTTCATTCTCATCAAATAAAAAGAGAACAGAAAATAAACATGTTCAGGAATTAGAAGAAACTATCAAATCATTAGAAGCTTCCCTGGATAAAGAGAGCTTAAGCAAAATACGGAAAGCAAAATTAGAATTAAATGAAATTATTAATAAACGGACGCAGTTCTTAATCCAAAGACTTCGAATAGAAAACTTTGAACATAGTAATAAATCAGGTAGCTTCTTAGCTAATCAGTTAAAAATAAAGAAAGAAAAAACAACTATATCTGCAATCAAAGACAAATTGGGAATATAACATATGATCCTGAAAGAATAAACAACACATTCAAAGAGTTTTATGAGACTTTATACACACCTGAGATAAACCCATCAAATAATGAAATTGAACAATTTCTGGATAAAATAACTCTTCCTAAACTTTCAGACAATCAAGCAAAGGCCCTGGATTCACCGCTAACAGTGACTGAACTCCAGGAGGCCCTCCAATCCATGCCTAATAATAAAGCTCCAGGCCCAGATGGATTTACAGGAGAGTTCTATTAAGAATTCTGGAATATTCTGGCACCAACATTTTACAAAATGTTATAGGAAACAAAGGAAAATGGTCGATTACCACCAAACATGAACTCTGCCTACATCAATCTTCTACCAGTTATCGTCCCATTTCTCTTATCAATGTTGATCTTAAAATAATTTGCAAAACTCTTGCAAGAAGGATTGAGAAAATAACACCTCTAATAATCCATCCTGATCAAACAGGTTTTATAAAAGGTAGGCTCTCTTCCACAAATTCACGTAGATTAATAGATTTAATAGATTATTCCTACTGTAAAAACGTCCAAACCAATATATTATAATTAGATGCAGAAAAAGCATTCGATAGAGTTAACTGGAAATTTTTATTTGCAACCTTACATAAAATCGGGTTCAGTAATTCTTTTGTAAACTGGTTAAAAATATTATACAGCTCACCAACAGCATGTATTAGAACTAATAATCAAACATCATCAAGGTTTTTCCTTCAGAGAGGTACCGGGCAGGGATGTCCACTTTCTACCTCCCTCTTTGCAATTTTTATTGAATCATTAGCAGCAGCAATCAGGCAAAATAATAATGTTAAAGGTATACAATGCAAAAAATAGAACATAAAATTAGTCTGTATGCAGATGATGTACTACTCTTTCTACAGCATTCACAAACTTCCTTCTCTCAGGTAATTGAGTTGATAAAATCTTATTCAAGAGTTTCATACTATTCCATAAATTGGTTAAAATCTACAGTCCTTCCAATCAACTGTTCTTTCCAGGGTCACATTGCTGTGCAACTCCGTTCGGGAAATATTACATATCTAGGTATCCATATCTCACCAAGACTGGCAGACTTATCGAAGCTAAACTACGTCCCACTTTTAAAAAAAGCGGAAGATGATTTGGCAAGATGGAAATCCCTTCCAATATCACTTATTGGAAGGGTAGCTACAATAAAAATTATGGTTTTGCCTAGAATCAATTATTTATTCTCAATGATCCCAAGCAAACCATCACCTGATTGGTTTAGATCTCTGGACTCTTCTGTCTCAAAAGTTCTTTGGAAATATAAACCCCCACATATCAGCTTAAAAACACTGCAGAAGTCCAAAGATAAAGTAGGTCTAGACCTACCAAACTTTCGTCATTATTTCTTAGCCAACAGGCTCCAATACACATCAAGATGGGTAAAACACAGTTATATCGATGAGTGCTGGGTAGATGTTGAACAGACACTATGCAATAAGATAAAACTTTCAGATCTACCATTTATTAGCTCAAATATAAAACAACATGAATGTTTTAAAAGTATTAGTATCAGCTACTCTCTGACAGCTCGGTGGGAATTTCTTAAAATGACAGAGACCTTACTAGTCCCATGCAGGCGTACACCCATCTGGAACAACCCGGATATCTTACAAAAAAAATGCATGATCAACTTTCCAAACTGGAGTTGTAAAGGAATTGAATATCTGGAGCATATGTTTGATGGAACAGACTTTATCCCATTTAATACATTGGTTACACAATACGAAATTAACAAGAATAAATTCTTAGAATATCAACAAATTAAATCAATTATAAAAAATAAATTTAGGCTCAATACAGTTAATTTACAAATTCCAGGAAGAGTTTTAGACCTTCTTAATCTTAACCCTCCCAAACTGCTATCTAAAATATACAAAACATTAAATAGATTAGATGAATCAATAGTCCTTCCTATTTTAAATGGGAGATGGACTTGTCCATCTCATTTGACCGAAACCTCTGGGGCGGCGTGCCCCCCGGCCTGTGACCCTGGCCGGGGCTTGGCCGGTGGGGCGGCCGCTGTCGCCGGTGCCGGCTGGGGGGGGGCCATGGTCGGACGGTGGGAGCTGCTGCCTTTTCCATCTCCCTGGGCTGGTTCTTGTCGCTGGCTCCCCGATGGCCCCTTACCGCGCCTACGCGTCGGGGTGTCAACAGGTGGCCGCAGCGGGTGGCAGGCATCTCTGGGCCCGATCAGTCAAATTGGCACTGGACATGGCTCTTGGGTCTTGGTCCAAGCACTCTGCGGGGTGCTGAGGTGGGGGCCCTTTGACCGGTGCTGGTCGGCCTCCGCAGTGGACTAACTGGGTGGTGGGGTGTGGGCCGGTTAGGTGGGGATGCTGGGTTCGGTTGCCTCCCGGACATCGGGCGGTTGTAGCAAGGCTGGAGGGTGTCGGCCTGGGGGGTTGGCCGCCTGGGGCTTCGGTCTGCTCACGTGCCCGGTGCGGCATGTCCGGTAGATCCGAGTTGGTGCTGCGCCGGGTTCCGGCCTCAGCGCGGGGGCCCTCGGGCGCTGGCGGTGCTTGGGGCCTCTCTTGTTGACGGGGAGGCTTTTACCATCTAGCACAGGCGTTCTCCCAAACGGGGTGCGCTTTGGACGGGGGGGTTGTACGGGGGGAGGGTGGCCTAAACTCAGCCTGGGTGTCTAGTGTCCTGTGTTTTGTAAGTAGTTTGAATGTTGAGAGGGATTTAGGTCTGCCCCTGGGGTGGGGGTGGGCGGATGGCCTGGGCCCCCATGGGGCTCGGAGGGGCCGCTGCTGTGGGCCCCGACTTGACGTGCTGGGGTCTCCCACCCCTGGTGGATCAGCTGAACTGGGGTGCCTATTGGGGTCAGCAGGGGGGGGTCGCTCCCTTGGGTTGGCATTGTGTTACCCCAGTTATTTCCTCCCCATCCCCATTTGCCTCTGTCCACCTGCTCCTTCATTCTACCATTCACAAGGCCTTGGGAGGTGGGCATGTCACTGGAGTGCGGGATGGAGTTTCCGACTTCGCTACCCGGTGGCGGCCTGGGTCCCAATTTTATTGAGCAACTTAGACACTTACACTTGCAACATTTATATGAAACACGCACATGTAGGGACCTGGAGCTGGGTGTACCTCAGCACTGGAGGCGGAGCCCCTTATACGGGGCCTCGCCTGTGGTGCCGGTACCCACTGTTTAAATGCATCTAGACACTGAGGGCCCGGGGAGGGAGATGGGGGTACCTGGCAGTATTCCCATGTCCCACCCCTCTGTTTTAAGTGCACATTAGAACAACACGCAACAACACCACAATTGAGCAGGGGGAGAGAGGCTGGGGGTCTTTCCACACCCCTGTTCGTTGGACCATCAGGGGTTGGAGCCCGGGTAGATTATCAGGTCGTCTGGTCGGGGACCTAGGCTAGTGGGCTACTCTTGCCGGGGTGGGGGCCTTGGCGGTCTGCTTGTCCCCGTCCTGGTGGGCAAGGGGTCCGTCTCCCGGTTGCAGGGGCAAGGTGCTCTATCGGGGTGTCTGTCCCTGGGCCTGGGAGTATAGAGTATGTATGGGGTGTATGAATGAGTGTACAGCGTCCTTTTTTCCAGTGTCCTGTATTTGTAAGAATGTGTGCGCATGAGAGGGAGGGTACGTATGAGTGTCTCTGTCTGTCTATGTCTACTTGTCAGGTTGGTTGTTTGGCTACCCTCTGGCCTGGTGCATCTTCTTCCCCTCCGTCACTCCCCGTCGGTGATGGATGGTCCTGCCCGCTGGTCGATGATGGCTCTCGATGCCTGGGGCCGGGGGTCCCGGTTGCGGCCCGGCTCGTCCTGGTGTATGCCTAGCTGGTCCTGGGGGGGCCGGTGTATCGGGCGGCCGCTGTTTCGGGCCGACATCATCCTTGGATTGACTGGGGCACCTCTTATGGGGGTGCCGGGGTTGTAAGTAGGTTGGTGCCGTCCGGTGGATCGGTGGGGACCTGCCCGGCGCCCAAGCCCCTGCCAGTTCCATGAGTTCTACTGCCTGGTCGGTTCATCTGGGGGGGCGGTCCGGTATTGGCTGGGCCCCAGATCTTGGCGCTCTGCATGGGGCGGGATCTGGACCTAAGAGCTGGTAGATCTGGATGTCCAGGTGCTGGCTGTGCTCGGCCTGGGGAGGGCGTACATCCGCTGTGGCTTTACTGTGGCTCCCTGGCATGTGGGTGTGTGGGGGGGGCCGGGTTGTTGGCGGTGGGTATTGGTCCGGGGTGGCGGCTGCGTGTATTGTCCGTCGATCGGCTGCAGACGCCTCCTGCCCGGCGGCGGGGGACCCCTCCCTCTCTGGTTGGTGCCCTGCTGGGGGTCGGGGTGCCCCTGATCCCCGTGGCCCCCGGGTCCTGTTCCTGTAATACTCTGCTTGGGAAAGTAAATCTGTTGAGCTTGTACTTGGTACTCAGACACCAATTCTGAGTGGCTAACTGCTAGACAGGACACGTAAAAAAAAAGAAAAGAAAAAAAAGGTAGAGGTAGAGGACTTAAAGTATTTAGGGTCAATGGTCCAGAGTAACAAGTAATTAAAAGACGTGAAAACATTTTTCAAAGCCTGTTGGGATAGGTTAAGGGAAATCGTCCCAAATGTCCCAGCTTTTCAATGGGGACTTATGGGCCATTGGCCCAATATGGCCCCGGTGTTCCCGGGTCCGACCCCTTGGCACCACTTGAATTGGGCCACGAGGGGGTAAACTTGGGACAAACGGGAGGCGATTGTGTGCCGACTCGGCTTTTCGTGAGGGTGGCGCCAGAGCTCTATTGGGGAGCTTCCCTAACCCTTTGGCATTGGTCTAGGACACTCGGGACAAGTCCCTCGCGCCTTACCGGGCGACATTGGGGGAATGTTTACTGGGACGTTTGCTGGGACGTTTGGCTTAGGGTTTCAATTGCCCCGGGGACATTTGGGATTAAGATTCACTAGTCCTCGGTGGCCGAAAGCCGTTTCAAAAAACAAAGTTGTGATTCGTCCAGATTTTCATCACTGGGCTTTTCGTGGGCATCCGCACCATCGTATCACGCCCTACGTTCCTCGATACCGGATGTTTATTTTTTAATTTCCAAAAACGGCTCAACCGACACCCCCTATCGACTCCCACAGCCCCCGGCCACGCGCTGTGCGAAAACGGTTCCGTTACGACCTTTGGTTTCCATAAAACGAAGAAAAGTGTGAAAAATGAAAAAAAGCCTGAAAGTTAGGGAAAGACCATCCCAATTGTCACAAGTAACATTGGGCTTAAGACCTACTAGGTTTTACCACAGGGGTCAAATTTTCGGAGTTCAAAGGTCACGTGACCCCTGTGACCCGCAAGTACCTCGCCCGTGTCCGCCCACTTGGGCCGTGTCCAAAATCCCAGCTTTGTACGTCTAGCGGAAGCCGAGATACGAGCCTTAAGGACTTTGACCTTTGTCCCGGTTTCAGAGTGAAGGGGTGGGTTAAGGGCGATAATCGAGTTCATGGACCTCCGTTGGACAATTGGGTCGGACATTCGTATTAACCCCTTTGGACTAGATTACATTGAATTTGATATGATTCCAAATGTCCATAAAAACGGCTTGTTTTAGGCCATTCTGATCGACTCTATCCAGGCCCCTTTTCATTCATAACTCCCCAATGCTTTGAGGCAGGGATGTGAAATTCGAGACTACAGGCCTCAGTCCGGCCTCCGGATTTCACACCCGCATCCGCTTGTTAAACGTCAAAGGTCAGGGGTCACGGTAGGTGTTTTCCTCAATAATTCCCCAACGCCTGCAGCCAGGGGTCTAAAACTCGCACGGATCCATCAGAGAGCCTAGAGGGAATGGGGTTCCGAATGAAGATTGTGGGTTCGTATCCCAGCCCAGGGTCTTTCTGCATGGAGTTTGCATGTTCTCCCGTGCCTGCGTGGGTTCCCTCTGGGTACTCTGGCTTCCTCCCACATTCCAAAAACATTACTGTCAGGTTAATTGATCACTGTAAATTGTGTCCTTAGGTGTGAGTGTGTGCATGGTTGTTTGTCCTGTGATGGACTGGCGACCTGTCCACTGACAGCTAGAGATAGGCACCCGCAACCCATTAAGGATTAAGCGGTTAAGGATGGATGGAAATATTTATATAAAACTCATTGAAAAGTATTGGAGCATTGAAAAATAAATGTAAGCAGGTCACTAAATCTGCCTAGCAACAGTGGTGGGTCCTCACAACTATACAAAAAAAAGATTTTTTTTACTTACATTTTTCAAACATTTGAAATGACATCCAGACTCTTTACTTCCACCTGGTGTCAGATTGATATGTTGCACCATTCCAGCAATGCAGGAAGTTGGTGTCCTCACAGAGTGAGTTGGAGTCAGTGTCCTCAAAACGTACCAAATACACATAGGTGTGTGTGTGTGTGTGTGTGTGTGTGTGTGTGTGTGTGTGTGTGTGTGTTTGATAGTGTTTGTGTTTGAGTGACTGTTCTTTTTTCCTGAGCTGGGGTGCAGTTTTTTATTTTTTCAATTGTTCATTGTTTTGTATTTTCAATTGTTCACTGTCAATTGTTCACTGTTCATGTTTTAAATATTCGTGTGTATTTTATATGACTGTTCGTAATTTTTTTACATTAAATTTTTAAATGTATTTACAGAGTGTACGCATGTAATTTGGTAATAAGATAATAACATATTAATAAGAAATAATATATTCATTTCAATCAAGTCTGGGGTAAGAAAAATTCACCATTTTCAAAAAAATGAATTGCCAATCAAGGACCCTTTCAGGTATGAAAAACGGGGTCACATTTTCGTTTTGGGTTACTTGAAAATAGCTCCAAATTGATTGCTTCATTTTGGGCTATTTTTTCAAGCTTATAAGTAGCCAAAATTGAAGCATTCAATTTGGCATTTTTAAACTCACTTTGGCACACAAAGGGGGTGTCCCGATCTTACTGGCTCTCCGTCCACAGTTACACTTAAAATTTTAAACAATGACCTTTGACGTTTCCCGAGGTGCCACAGCTCTGAAACTCAGCGGCAGAGGTGCAGCCCATGCCCCGATGCCTCTTGCCCAATTTCAGATGCGTGGCTCAAAGCGTTGGTGAATTATCCCAAAAAAGGGCCCTGGAAGGCCTGGAGGCCTAGTCGAGTGACAAATAGGTGACTTTTGACCTGTCCTGCGGTGGCACATCTGTGAAACTTGGTGGCATAGGTTATGCCCACGTCCCGATGGGTGCACTCAACTTTAGATCCCCTGGCTCCAAATGTTGGTGAAATATCCCAAAAAAGGAGCCTGGAAGGCCTGAAGGACTGCTTAATTTTGGGGTACTTTAAAATATCTCGAAAAGTAACCCAAACGGAATGCTTCATTTTGGGCTACTTTTTCAAGCTTAAAAGTAGCCCTGAGGGAACCAGCTACTAGATGGTTCGATTAGTCTTTCGCCCCTATACCCAGGTTGGACGACCAATTTGCACGTCAGGAACGCTACGGGCCTCCACCAGAGTTTCCTCTGGCTTCGCCCTGCCCAGGCATAGTTCACCATCTTTCGGGTCCTATCACACACGCTCATGCTCTACCTCCCCGACGGTGCGGGCGAGACTTTCATTGTGCCACCGGGGTTTTGTAAGGCCCTCTGACTCGCGTGCGTGTTAGACTCCTTGGTCCGTGTTTCAAGACGGGTCGGGTGGGTAGCCAACATCGCCGCAGATTCCTTGCGCCTTTGACGTGGGCCGATCCCCGCCCTAGCGCAGTCGACATATGGGTAAACCCAAGTGTGAATATAGACTGGAGGCCCTTAAATTAGTTCAAAATGGGAAATACATGGAGAACCCACTTGGGGTTTTTATGTGGGTTAGACGTCGGCAAACACAATCACTTAGAGATAAGCTTTTCATGTAGACCCCAGCTGGAGCCAAGTTGAATTATCAATATATTTTTTTTAACTTTATGACACACATGGGGCCCACCTGGTCCACCTATATGGGTTACACATGGGCAAATGCAAGTCAGACCGTGAAGACATGTCTAAGTGGGGCCCCATATGGGGTATATTGAGTTAATATGGGCAAATATTTGAAATTACCTTAGGATTGTTTAGCACACATAGTGAGTCCTCATGGTTGAACCAAATTAAACCCATATGGACAAATACAGGTTGGCATCCATCGTAGGTTTTATCTGGGTCAGTAGTGGTAAATGTGTACACTTTAGAGGTTCCTTCATATATTTTTTATCTGTAAAACAAGAAATACATGGTGTATCTGTGTCAAAGTCAACAATCAAGAGAAGACTCCACCAGTGTGAATACAGAGGGCTCACCACAAGATGTAAACCATTGGTGAGCCCCAAAAACCGGAAGGCCAGATTAGAGTTTGCAAAACATCTAAAAAAGCCTTCACAGTTTTGGAACAACATCCTATGGATAGATGAGACCAACATCAACTTGTACCAGAGTGATGGGAAGAAAAGAGTATGGAGACGGAAAGGAACTGCTCATGATCCTAAGCATACCACCTCATCAGTGAAGCATGGTGCTGGAAGTGTCATGGCGTGGTCATGTATGGCTGCCAGTGGAACTGGCTCTCTTGTATTTATTGATGATGCGACTGCTGACAAAAGCAGCACAATGAATTCTGGAATGTTTCGGGCAATATTATATGCTCATATTCAGCCAAATGCCTCAGAACTCATTGGACGGCACTACACAGTGCAGATTAACAATGACCCAAAGCATACTGCAAAAGCAACCAAAGAGTTTTTGAAGGGATAGAAGTGGACTGTTTTGCAATGGCTAAGTCAATCACCTGATCTGAATCTGATTGAGCATGCATTTCACTTGCTGAAGACAAAACTGAAGAGAAAATACCCCAGGAACAAGCAGGAACTGAAGACTTGCAGTAGAGGCCTGGCAGAGCATCACCAGGGATGAAAGCCAACGTCTGGTGATGTCTTTGTAATCCAGACTTCAGGCTGTAATTGACTGCAAACGATTTGCAACCAAGTATTGAAATGTCTAAGTTTGATTTATGGTTCTTATTCTGTCCCATTACTTTTGGTCCCTTAGCAAGTGGGAGGCACATATGCAAACTGTTGTAATTCCTATACCGTTCACCTGATTTGGATGTAAATACCCTCAAATAAAAGCTGAAAGTCTGCAGTCACAGCACATCTTGTTCGTTTCAATTGATATCCATTGTGACTGTATGTATATATCTATATATATATATATATATATATATATATAGAGAGAGAGAGAGAGAGAGAGATGAAACATTATTTTATTTACATTTTATGAATCTAAAATTTGTCTTTTCTGCTTGTGCATTTGTGTTTTTGATATGTAATGTAAATTGTCTTTTTAAAATAAAGTTGTTTACGTAAGCATGTTAGTACTGCATCGATTGGCAGCCAGTCTTCGCTGTCTTTTCCCTTAAAAAAAAAAAAAAACTCGAGAAGAATCGATCGCGCAGACGAGGATTACAATTCCTGAAGAAATTGAAGAGAGGAGGATTCTTTAAAACGGTTGGTAGTTGGTAAGGCAGGAAACTTATCAGTGGTTATTTTATTAGCTGTCTGTTCTGCGAGGTCAAAAATAATAAGGCAAGAGCACAGTAAGCTAGCTGTGTGTATTTGAAAATATATGCATATGTATGTGTAATATATATATGAAAACGTTATTTATATAAAGTTTTAAAAACTTTTATGGGCTGTTCATTTTTAATTATGGGTTTCTTTGTACAGTTTAAAATGTACAGTTTTTTTTCCGCTCAGATGCACAATGCAAACAAAATAGCTAGCAATGTTTAAGATCAGAGCCATCTACGAAATATGGAGAATTTCTGAGATGGAGTCTCAAATTTTGTGAACTGTAGCTATGCCGAATCACTGAAAAAGGAATACTTTAAGTCAAATATGATGCAGACTGTTTAAATTACTACGTGGATGCCTGTAGCTGAAAACATTTAGTGACAGAAGACAGAAATGCTATCGGTGTGCAATACAAAAAACAAAAAACAAACAAGAAAAGAAGAAACATGGCTTATTTAGATTAAACAGTTTGTATCACACTTATAAATCATACTGTTTCTTCAGTGAGAAATGTTTGGCCATCGGTTATTTTGTGAGGGCAACCGTTAAGAGCTCTAGATGCTGATCTAGAATCAGGCAGAACATGTGTAAAATACTAGAAATATCCAATGTCTGGTAATTTGAGATTTTAAACTAAAATCCCTGAAGACAATTATGGGTTATCAACCACCCGCACACCACTTCAATGGATATATTTTAGAGGGGAAAGGGAAAACCCCAGGGTCACGTGACCTTATGCCAGCATTCATCTGATGTATTCATATTAAGCTCAAAATGGCAAACATAAAAAAAGATGAGCGATATGAAGTGAGAATTGTTATTTTTAACAGATGTAATCTTTTTTTTTTAGAAGTGATTAAATAAATATGTGTGGGGAAAGCAATTATGGGTAAACAGCTGGAAGAACAACGCATCAAATGTCTATCCTGGAGGATATTTTGGCTAGATAGTCAGTAATAGGTAGTCTCAGAATTTCTGTTATTTTCAGTCGTATAGTGAAAGTGTTGGAGTCATCTGGTTTGTTAATAATTTCATAGAACATTAACAAACCATGTGGAAATTTGAAAACCACTAACGATATGTCAGCCAGTTTTCCTCATATAATTCTACTTTTTATATCTGCAAAGTCATTTGTATCAATTAGCATTTAGATACATTTTCATGTGGCCTAAAGCCAAAACTGTCTGCTAAGAAAACATTTTTTATTGTTTGCTGCTGGGATTGGTCAGAATGTGATTTCTTAAACACATGCAGTGTCTATTAAATGTATAATTAGACTTTTAATTTTGTCCATTAGTATATGAATTAACTGAAAAGTATACTGAAATAACCTCAAAAGAAAAGAATGTTTTTGCCTATTTTTTTCTAATGTTCTTTTATTTTTTGTCACATTTAGATTTTTGAGGATCGCAAACACCATCTTTGAGATGTAATTTTCAAATTATTAGTAATACTAGTAGCCAAAACTAGCCATATTAAACATCTTCCACAAACTGTTTTAAGAAAGTGATGCACTATGGGCCTAGATTAAAATAGTGCAAATTTGTTTTTGTGGTAACCAGTAGAGATGCAACAATACCCCATTTTTCCAACCGTTACGATACGTAGACCTGGATTTGAGTACGATACGAAATACCAATGCTAAAACTTCTACCACACAAAAAAATGCAATGAATAAGCTATTTCGGTATTGCATTGTGCGCAATACATTCTAGGGTTATGGACCCAAAACAGACAGAAGAGAACATACATATAGATAGCAAAAAGTTGCTAAATTTATTATTTTGAATGTTGGAAAGTCAACAAACTTAAAACATATAGTTGCTATAGAGGACTGTCTGTGTCTGTTTAGCATAAGAAAGAACTATGAGCACCAGCATGTGCAGCTGCAGTGCAGATACTACTGATTGTTTTTGACAAAAGAAAAGGAAAGTGGCGTATTTCAGGCTGATTAGACAGGGCTTGATTACATTCCACAGAGTGATAATCCCAGAACTACAAACACTGTTAGATGGCTGGGAAGAAGGGAACGTTGTCTTGCCGAAGTTTTCCAGCTACTTTTCATCCCAGATCTCATGGAGTCAAGATGTGCTGTATCATCATATCGCAGGGATTTCCATGCTTGTTAAATATCCGTGCTATGGCTAGCACTTAGCACGTAGCTTATTAGCTTCCGTCGTGCTTTTAAACTCTTAAAATTTGTATTTGTAGTAAATGTCTATTTAGTTATTTAATTGGTAAATTGTTTTCAGTCACCATAATTACACACTTTTTGATTAAATGAATATGGTTAGAAGGGAAAAAGTAGAATTCAGAAAAATCTATATGGGAAAAGGGTAACTTTTGAAATGTCTATCATAATTAAATGGATTTATTAGGGTTGGAGAGTTGAAAAGAAAAAGAGTGAAGGTGAGATGAAAAACCTTATGTAGCCTCCCTTTTTGAAAAGTAATAAACTGATGAAGCTGACAAGCAAAGAATGTTCACTGTTTAAAACAGCTTTGAATATTACAGTTTAATTTAAAAATGCTGTGATGGACTGGCGACCTGTCCAGGGTGTAAGAAGAATATAGCCCCATATTGTGTCACTCAGGAATGTGAGATTTGATGGATGGTGTCAAAGGTCAGCACGGGGGGGTCAGTGGGGGAGGGGGGACTTCCGGAGGAGGACAGGGGGTCAAAGTGGGGGAGGGGTCAAAGGTCAGCACGAGGGGGGGTCAAAGTGGGGAGGGGGGACTTCCGGAGGAGGAAGGGGGGTCAAAGAGGGGGAGGGGTGGGGGTTAAAAGGTCAGCACGAGGGGGGGTTAACGTGGGGGAGAGGGAGGGGGACTTCCTGAGGAGGAAGGGGGGTTAGGGTTCACCCACAGGGCAAAAACTTTATGTCAAACGCTCGTCAAACTGGTATTGAGGCGTGGTTTTGCTAGGAAAGGTGGAGTCGAGGATTTTCTGCTTTTAAATAGAGAAAAAGAACCATCGGGACTCTTTTCTTTAGAAAAGAGACAGAGCCAGTCGGACGGTGTTGTGATTCATCTGTGATCGGCCTAAAAAGGTGACAACCCATCTATCTTTAAAATAAAATTTCTAAACTCTAAGTAACTTTAAACAAATTCCCTACATATAGCATGTTTTATTTTTTAATCTTAACTTTAAGCAAAAGTTCCTCAATGCATGACAATTGTAAACAAATTCCCTCCTCCTCATAGCGCGTCTATTTTATTCTAAACAATAGACTCTAAATACTAAATTTCCCCAATGCATGATAATTAAACTTTGTTTAAACTCTAAAGTTTAAGCAACTTTAAACACATATCCCAATGCATGATGATGATTAGACTATTAATACCTTTAAAAACAACTTTGAAAATAACTTTAAACGCATCCCTTTAAGGTTTTAAATACTAAATCAACTACTTTCTGTGTGTTATCTATGGTGAAAAAAACATTTCTATGTGGTTTATTTTGAAAACCGCACTTCCTCAGTGTGCGCACGATTCTCTACTTGACACTTAAATTAAAACATAGAATTAGACTTTCTCTAACCTCAAAAAATTATTTGCTACGTACCTCTGCAGAGAAAGTAGAATTATAGAGAGCCTTCTTTACAAAGCATTTATGTTATGTTGTTCTCAAAAAAGAAGGATAAAGAAAGAAAATGGTTAAACAGAGTGAATAATAAGAACAAATCCTACTGTTTTAAAAAAAATGGTTTCAGCAAGGATTTGTGGTTTAGAAAGAAATGGTTAAACAGAGTGAGGAGAACAAATCCTACTATTTTCCACCTCATAGAAGAGAGTGATTTTGCTCCAGCAAGAAAGGTTCTGTCTATTTTAGAGGAAGAAGAAAAAAAAAACATGGTTAGAGCATGCAAAACTCTGCTTTAAAAATACAAAAAAGAAATCAATGTCTAGTGGTCGGATTCGTTCAATCTTCTTTACGCACAACAGTGAATAGTTATAAGAGTGCGCCCAAGGCACCACTCCGTTTCTATAAAAACTGGCGTCTCAGTGTTATACCCCCCCCCCCCTCCTCCTCTATGACTGTTTGTCAGATGGGGTGTTCGGGAGTGTGCTCAACATACCAATGCAACCATCTGTCTGATCGACAGCAGCCACTCAAAAAACAAACAAAAAAAGGGTTATGTGAAACTCTATACGGATGTTTGTTGGTTGAGCACAACAGATGGTTATGTGAAATTCTATACGGATGTTTGATGGTTGAGCACAACAGAGGGTTATGTGAAATTCTATAAGGATATTCGCCGGATGGGGACAGCAGGGTGTGACCTGTAGGTTATGTGTTCCGATCAGACCCCCCGCTTTTATCCGTGTTATAAACCAAAACTTGTTTAACGCTGGAAACACAGCATCGACCACAGCGGAGCAAAGATGATCATATACAGGGGTAAAAAATAATAATGAATAAGTTACTCGCACGGTTTAAATCATCTTTAAAAAAACACGAGTGTGTTCTTTTTATTTAGAACAAGCCCAGATACATCGGAGTCAAGAATACGATGCTGGTGAGTGACATGATTATTTTATTTCTCTATAATTTAAAACCATCGATTCAACTTTTTTTAATGTCTCCAGACCTAGATGCTGAATTAACGCGAGCGCTGGACGTTGGTAAAATCCCTATTTCTATTTTTACATAATATGCTATTTTTTAAACAGTGAGGAAAAAAAAAAACAATTTTCTATCTGATTTTTTTCTTTTAAGACTGGTATGATATTCGTGACACGCTAGAAATTACATCAACAACACAATGATTGCCCGTCGCCGCACACTTTATACCTGAAAGCAGGCCAGGTAATAGGGTTGATTTATTACATATATTTATTATATATATATATATATATATATATATATATATAAAACTAATGCGAAGTGCATGTCTATATCACACATAGACTCTCCAATTGTGACAGAAATGACGAGGAACCAATAGGCCTGCGTTTGCTGAGAGAGATCGTTTCTGATATACCTCCAGCAGTGGAGATAATCCAACCGCTCTGTACAGAAACAAATACAGCCGTTTCTAATGACGATCTAAATAAATTAAACACCGAAATTGCTTTGTTAAATCAAAATGAAATAAATATTTTACAAGAACAGAGTGCTAGAATTGGAGTCGCAGGTACACAAACTCAAAATGGTTGTGTGATTTTTTCTGATGATCAAATTACAGGATCCCCACAGACCCCAACGCAGCTGGATGTAGCAGCTAATATAACACAGACAGGGGGTGCGGTTACACCACCGTCACAACAGACAGACCATAATGACCAGATCATTGAACGGCCAGCTTTTAACAACGTTGAAATTAGACATGATTTAGTCATGCCTGTGTTACAGCAACCAGATTTAGCATTATTCTATAGAAATGTCATGGGTCAATTAGCTGGTTTGGCGGATAGAATTACCGGGGTTGTGAATATGAGTGACTTTGTTCAGATCGAGTTGGTTACAGATCAACAGCGTCATCATAGAACGTTTGCAGTTGACACACAGGGTATTTTAGACCATTTTGCAACATTTCTGGAAGAGGTTGTTCAGTCCAACATGGAGATCTGTGCCCACGAACGTTTACAATTTATCATTCAGATCATCAACAACCCACGTGGAGGGGCATTGAGGAAAAGGAGAATACAGTCGTTGCTGGATGATGAGTTAATTAAGAAAAAACGTAGACATTTGTATGTCGTAAATAACCGTCGTGACCAGATTTGTTTCGCCATTTGTCTAGCTCATGTATTAAACCCCGGTTGTACAGACCAGGATGCTGTGATGCAGGGGGGGATTTTACAGGAAAGAGCTGGTCTCTCAAAGCAAACACCTGTGGCATTTTCTGATGTCAGGAGATTCGAGCGGTTAATCAACAGAAAAATTGTGATATTCCACAGAAACAATCCAAAAAGAATGTTACAAAGTTTGAAACAGACTTTTCTGATAGAACAAACACCGTGTTCCTTTTTTTACACCAAAACCATTATTTCGGAATCAAAAATTTAAAAGCATTCATTGGATCAAAAAACATCTGCTCACACTGCTTCCTTGCATTCGAAAAACCAGAACGTCATTTTTGTGAAGGTTTTTGCCCCGTTTGCCGGGGTACTGATTGCAAACGGTTACAAAGACGATTTGTAAAATGCAAAGATTGTCAGCAGTTGTGTTTTAATGCGGTGTGCTTTCAGAAACACAAGATCCCCGTCGGTGGCGCCAGCTTATGTCAGTTAAACAAAAAATGTCCCGATTGCGGTTGTACGTATAGAAATTCTGATGCTGTGCACCAGTGTGCAAAACCTACTTGTCGCATATGTAAGACGCAATTAGAGAAGGGTGAAAGAGAAGATCATTTATGCTACATACAAACGGCATCTGTGGACACAGAACTAAACAAAAAATGCTGTTACTACGATGTGGAAACTTTTTTATCGGACGATAAAAAACACATACCTTATCTGGTTTGTATGAAAACAGATGATGGCAGGGAGAAGTCTTTCTACGGATTGTCTTCAGTGCTTGATTTTTTATATTATATCAGGAGACCTGCTTTTTACAATTACACTTTAATCGCCCATAACGCCAGAGCCTTTGACTCATATCTGTTATTAGAAACAATGACAAGGGTCGGTTTATCCCCACAGATTCTTATGCAAGGTGCCAAGATTTTGTTTCACAGAACAGTATTACCGTTTGAAATTCATAGACAGCTTATCTTTTGTTGCTGCGAAGTTGTCCAAGCTCCCAGCTGCTATGGGGTTCCCGGAAATGACCAAGGGCTATTTCCCACACAGAATCTCATCAGAGGCAAACTTAGATTACAGAGGCGTACACCCTCCTGCAGAATATTATGATGTCAACCAAATGTCACCGCGTGAACAGGAGACGTTCAATGCATGGTACAGCTCTGTGTCGGGCAATGTATTTGACTTTAGAGAACAGGCCATTTCTATTGTCTGACAGATGTGCGTATCCTGCACGAGGCCTGTAAAAGATTACGTAATGAGTTCTTCGCTGATGGAAATATTGATCCATTCAATCAAATAACCATTTCGTCTGCATGCATGCGTGTCTTTCAAGCCAATTATCTACAGCCTGAAACACTGGCCATACCATCTCCGACAAATTACAATGATCAGTGTAAACGTTTTTCGTCGTCATCGATTATGTGGTTGGAGTACACGGCTGCTAAACAAAATATAAAAATATTACATGCCCTTAATGGAGGCGAGCGTAAAATAGGGGGGTTTTTTGTGGACGGTTATGCCGAAATACAAGGGGATAAACAATGTTACGAATTCTTGGGGTGTTTTTTCCATGGGTGCCCCGAACATTGCTACCCACACGCAGAACACCCGTTCTTTAAAAAACTAAATGGGGAAATTTACGCGGAAACCATGGAGAGATTGCAAACGTTGGAAAACCAACACAATGTTAAAGTTGTGAGCATATGGGAACACGAGTGGGGAGAAATGTGTAAAACAGATCCATCTGTCATCCGATTTCTGTCCAGTTACCAGACAGCCGAAATGCTAGAACCCCGCGTCGCGTTGTAAGGAGGTAGGACGTCAGCTGTGCGTTTAAGACACAGTGCAGCTCCCGATGAAAAAATTCTGTACGTAGACGTGACCTCGCTTTATCCATTTGTAAACGCAACGAAAACATACCCCATAGGCCACCCTGTCATCATCAGAGAGAATTTTTCCGCACCTACAGAGTACTTTGGTATCATTAAAGCAGTTGTGTCGCCCCCTAGGGGTCTGTTTTTCCCAGTGTTGCCTTCAAAAATAAATGGAAAATTGGTTTTCACTCTGTGTCGCACCTGCGCATCGATAAATAATCAGACGGAATCCTGTAACCACAATAAGACAGACAGAGCGTTAGAGGGTACATGGGTCACTGTGGAATTCAATGAGGCATTAAAACATGGTTATACGGTGGACAAGATTATAGAGGTATGGCATTTTGTCACCGACTACATACATGCGTTTCTAAAAAGAAAACAGGAAGCATCAGGTTTCCCAGAAGGGGTTTCCCAGGAAAGCCGGGAGAAATACATCAGAGATTTTGAGACGAACCAAGGGATTCGTTTAGACCCCTCTAAGATCTGTGTAAATCCAGCAAAGAGGCAGGTTGCCAAACTATGTCTGAATAGTTTATGGAGGAAATTTGGACAGAGAAAGGATTTGACGCATACTTCAATCATCAGAGAATCAGATGAGTTTTTTCAAATCATGTTTTCTGGTATGTACGATATATCATATCTCCATTTTTTTGACACAGGTGCTGTTATGCTGCAGTGGAAGTATGATAAAAAATACAAACCCCCTCCAAACCGCATGGGCAACGTCTTCATAGCTGCGTTCACAACCGCCTATGCGCGCCTGTAGCTTTATAAGTACATCCATAAACTGCAAGAACGCGTTCTTTATATGGACACCGACTCTGTAATCTACACTGTAGGAAAAAACGAAGGCACATTGGAAACCGGTAACTATCTGGGTGATTTCACCGACGAATTGCCTGCTGCAGAGACCATACAGGAATTTGCGGCAGCCGGGGCTAAAAGCTACGGCTACCAGCTAAGAAACAGTAAAAAAAACTGTTTTGAAAGTCAAAGGGATCACGCAAAACATCCAAACGTCAGATGCTGTAAATTTTGATTCTATCAAAGATCTAGTGGTAGGTTATTTAAAGAACGAGCGAAAAGAATTACGCACATGTCAAAACACCATTAGACGTGATAAAAGTGGTTTTCACCTAACAAACGCCTCATTTGATAAAAAAATTAAAGTTGTATTCGATAAACGACGTCTTTTTTCAGACGGTAAAACGTTACCGTTTGGATATTAAAAAAGAAAAGAAAAAAAAAATGGATGAAGTTAAATTTGATACCAGATTTAAAACACCCTTTTCCTGTCTAATAGCTGGTCCAAGCGGGTGTGGTAAATCAATGTTTGTGAAAAATGTTTTGGAAAATTGCATGCAAGTTTTGGATTCTGTACCTGAAAACGTGGTTTGGATTTACACCTCATTTCAACCTATGTACATTGAATTGCAAAAGATCAATAAAGCTGTGAAATTTGTAAAAGAACTTCCTGATTCTTTCGAGGATGAAGACCTTTTCCCTGATCACCAGACACACCTTGTTATTCTGGATGATGTGTTGTTTCAGGCTTCTGAAAGTCCAGAGGTTGTAAAGATTTTTACTCAATATAGACATCACAAAAACATGAGTGTTTTCATGCTGTCCCAGAACGTCTTCCATCAAGGTAAACACGCAAGAACCATCAGCTTGAACAGTAATTACATGATCTTGTTTAAAAACCCCAGGGACAGGTCACAAGTTAGCGTTTTAGCACGACAGATTTTTCCTACTCAACACAGATACTTTATGGAGTGTTTTGCCGATGCCACAAAGAGTCCATACGGTTATTTAATCATCGATCTAACTCCTACATGCCCAGAACAGTTCAGACTACGGACAGGTTTGCTCCCCAGCGAGCTGTCGGCTGTATATCTGCCTAAAACCAAGTGAGACACCATGTCGGCACGTTTAAAAAGAAATGTACCGTTACTGAATGCTTTATACAACTCCACCCCCAGCAAACGAAGGGAGATCTTAACACACTGTTCACCAGACTTTGTGTGAAATTGCCTTAAATGTGTTAAAAGGGCATATAAAACTTTCGCCTTCTCAATATAATAAGCTGAAGAAACAACAGAAAACCCTTAGATTATTGGCGGATAAAAAGGTTGGATTGAAACGCAAACAAAAGCAATTATTAACCCAGACAGGCAGGATCTTTCCTCTGCTTGCCGCCGTCGTACCGTTTTTGGGGGAGCTGATTGCAGGGGCCATTAGCCGGAGATGACGCTAAGAGAAGCCCAGAAGATGTTTTTTGTCTCACCGCAACAACTGAGACGCCTGAGCCAGCCTGAAGGTTCCACAACGATAAGACAAACAGCTCAGGATGATATTGATGAAGACATGAGAGCCATATTAAACCATAAAGGTTTGACCCTTTATGGTTTAATATGGCTCAAAGGTTTGATTTTTTATGAAAAAATCAAAGGTTTGATTTTTTATGAAAAAATCAGAAAATATGAGACGCTTTTACAGAAATATCTAACTTTGGTTAAACAAGGCGAGCGAGATGACCAGCGCGTCACCCTAACTCTTCACAAGACCCCGGAAGATTTATCCGATAAAACATCAACGATGGAAACTGGTGATGATGAAGCAGATGTTATTACGACCGATGTGTTGAGAAGCATACCTAAACGTGAGCGCAGAAGCACCGAATATATCATGCGTAAACTGAAAAATACTAGCTGGACACTGAGCGGGGAGTTTGTTTACAAGGGACAAGTAATTAATGGATCTCACATCCTGGACCTGCTAAGGAATTTGATACATCCTTTTAAAAGGGCCCACCCGTCTCCTAAAGGCTGGAGCGAATTTCTGTATACTCTGTCGGATTTAAACATCCCTCTATCAACCATCAATAAGCCGGCTGCGCGTGAGGAATATATACAAATTTAATCGGGCTACGATACCCCCAGACCAAAAAAGAAAATGATGATTTTGTCTCCCCGTTGGTCCATGGACAGTAGAACTGAGAAGAGAAAAAAACAAAGAAAACTGGTATCCCTCTCTCCCCAATGGACCAGGGGTGGTGATAAAGGGGGCCTGCGTGAAACAACAAAACCCCCCAAGTGGGTTACATTATCACCTTAGAAATAAACCAGAACGTGTACTCTTTCATTTTAATAATAAAGTTTATTTATTATTACGAACTTGTTGTACATGGTGTTTATTAAAAACATAAAGCAATAATCAAAAATTAAAACGTGACAGTCTCTGAACATTTGTAGAGAACAAGTGTTTTGTGTAAAACGAGCTGATTTTCTAATACAGATCTGGTATTTATTAACAAACTCATAAACCATCAAATCATTCTTGTAAACATCTTTAGAATATTTTGAAATTACATCGTGCATTGAGAAACCAGCGGCGCGATTACACAGATAAAATACGCAGTGATGGCCGCACACGGTCGATTCGATGTCTTGAAATTGGTGGTCGTGGTATAATATTTTGGAAGATCTCTGTTTTAAAAAATCCAGTATACTCGGGGGGTAGTGGGTAAAATGTGGAGGTAATCCGTATGAATCGTAGAAAGTTGCACAATTACCCTCATCTAACGTTAATGCCAACCAGTGTTCTCCTGGCATGTAAGATGGGTGGGTGTTGACGATGAAATAGGCCGGTCGTTGGAACGAGGGGGAGAGCAGCGCTAGCTGATCTGCTGCCCAAACGCCGCAGAATCTCTCACCGAGCAGGTTATGGAGTAACGATTCAAGTTCATGGTTGTTCATTTTTTATTTTTATTTTTTTCACCGAGTCATTAATAATAATCCACCAAGACCCTTCTTTTTGAGTCAATTTCCAAAACCGAATCGTAGCACACGTACACAAGTAGGGTTACTGTGTGGGGCAGGGCCTGTCTGAACCTGGCTTCCAATCTGATGTTTCCTGTGTTGACGGGTTATAATGCATCGGAATCTTCGCACGCATTCAGGTTAAAGACAAATAAAGAGTAACCCGAGTTGAATTCCTCTCTGTTTATGCTCAGAGGTAGGTCTTTTAAATGTCTACCGGTAGATGTGAATAAACTGTAAAACTCTCTCACAGAACTCCCCTGATTAAAATTGGGTTGATATGGTTTAGCCGGTATCTGTCGACCATCTTTACACAGCGCCAAATATTCAATGTCATAATGATGAAAATTGAATGGGTTCAGTTCACGGGCCCCTGTGAATGCGTGGTGATTAACCAGACCTATCACCACATATTTAGGTAACAACCCAAGGAACAAATTTTCATGTGTAGAAACGCGCGAATTCTCAGGTATTGAATATGTTTTTATATTCACTCTTGAAAGCGGGTACAACGCGTTTGCCTTTAATAAAGCCGTTTCATGTCCCAGTCTGACGGCTGGAGACACCGTGACTTTTTTAATGAAGAGAGCGGCGCCTGAAATGTTGAGTTTGAAGTCACATCACACTGACTAAAAATGGTATTCAAAGGGTAGTTTATTAAACCAACCGCAGCGTCTCGAGCCAGATTTGAACCATCAGCGTTTGTAAGTTTCACCCTCAGGTACAGCAACGTGTCTGATAGGTCTAAATATTTCTCACCGTCTCCTGGGATAAAGAATTCGATTGGACCCCCATCTGTAATTGCGGCGACGGGTTGTACTTCGGTATATATCTTATCTTCAACAGAGAGCTGGGTCATGGGGGCTGAAAATAAATCCAACTCTGCCAATGTGCATTCTGTCGATTTGTTATGTAAAAACGCCATGTTATTTAAAATATGTCACGGTTCTTCGTTGCAGGCTTCTTCCCCCGACGCGGTCGCTTTTTAACTGATTGTTTTCTTTTAACTACTCTCACTTTTCTACCGGTCCACAGACGGTCACCCGGGGGTCTCTTTCTCCCCCTACTGGATAGAACAACAATTCCAGATCCACCTTGACCCCCCTCCTCATTCTGATCAGGACGAGAGGTCATTTTTGTCACAGCTCGACCGATGACATCGGAGGCTATGTTTGAAGCCGCTTTTTTCAAGTGCGGTTTTGCTATGGCTATACCTTTTCTAACAAACGGTGAAACAAACCTAAAAAGGCGAGAAAATAAACCCGCAATGCCTTTTCCATACAGAGTCGGTGCTCCATAAAACCCAGGCAGGTTTCCACCGGCCTGATTCACATAATAATGGACGAAACGGTGGGGGTCTTGTCGATGTGTGGCTGATGCCATGGTAAAGTTCCTCAGAAATTATGAATAATCGACGCTGTCTGGTTAAGAGTGAGGTTTGGAGAGCCCTACTCCCGGCTTATATGTCGTTGTATAGGGCGAAAATGCAGTCTCAGAATAGTTTTTCCATAGCTAAAATTCACAGGAACATTCTGATCAGTTTTGATCTGTATTTGAATGTTTTCTATATGTTTTTTTGAAACCGGTACGTAGTTGGGAGGGTTAAAAGTCTGAGTGATGATGTCACCAAAAACTCCCTGCACAGGTAGTGTTCGTAAAAGCGGTGCATATGCATCCCCCACAATCTGATGGCTTACTATATCGCTGTAGCAATAGAGATGATAAAAGCCTGCTTTAGCATCTCCTGGGAATGGTGCGCTTTTCTTGTTAAATAGAATCCATTCCCCTGGTACTACACCGAGCATATATGCCGGTTGCCACTGACCACCGGCTTGAAATTGAAAAGATTGTTTGAACGGGTGAATGTCTAGTTGTACATCGACTTCTATTTTTTTCAAGGCCGCATTAATCTCATTCTTCAAAGCAAGGATTCCGTTGTAATATCCGCCTCTAATTTTTTGACTGGTTTTTGACCTTTCATCATCTTTTTTTCTCCAATCAAAGAATGCTGAATCTTCAGGTACATTACGCCATGTGTGTGGGTAGGATACTTCCGTCAAAGCCACCTCCCAGTCACCGGACAGGTTTATATGCTGTGCCAAGTTCACTCTGAAATCAGAGGATTGGTTATCTCTGAAAACATCCAGACTGGCGTTTGAGGGCAGAGTTATGTAAAAACCATTATCCATCTTTCCACCTTAAGTGTTGAAACGGTTGTGAGGTGTCTTGTAGCAACAAAAGGGTATTTTATACATTTTTAAGATCGCTGATCTTTATCCAGCTGTTGAATTTTTCTGGCCAGTTCTTCCACCTGACTAAAGCCTGTTTTTCACCCTTAACAACACGGTGTTTTAATATCTCAGCCACCTGATAAAAACGATCATTTTCCAGTTTCACTTTCTGTAATTCTGGCTCATAAAAGGAACCTTCTATAGGTTCACCATCCATGTCCGTCAGTTTATACGCTAGAGGATTACGTGGTACGTGTTGGGCGGAGCTCAATGGAGGTGTGGTTAGGCGAAGAAGGAGGTGCCGCTTAAAAACAAATTGTTCTTTTCACTTTCTGGATCCGCTTCAAGCGACAATGACACACAAATAGGTAGGTGATTGTATGGTCAAATGCCAGAACGAAATCCGTAATGGCCCGCAGGGGTGCTGAGAAGATGGTGATGAAACGCTTTGTTTTTAAAGAAAACGACTCGACCACTATCATATTATCGTCTTCTGCACCCCTACGCAGGCTTTTTACGAAGAAGATATCGTTAGAAGGACTCACTGTGGATCAAAAAACGGTGTAGCCGGCAACACATCCCCGTTGAGCCTGCAATGCATTCCAACCGAGCTCATCAGGGGATACAGGCCAGTTTTCTTTCTCTGCATCTGCATCATCATATCGACCCGAACAAGGTCTAGTGGTCAGATTTGTCCAATCTTCATGCGTTAACGGCGTAAGTATGGAGAAGTCAGGGGTTTCGTCACCATGCGTTTGATAGAGGTAGAGCAGGCCGGCATCATATTTAAAAATGTAACCCAATTTTCCAGCCGTGTTTTACTGCTTTAAATCCAATTCGTTCTGCATGATTCCAACAGGAGGGTTTAAAACCAAAGTAAATTCGTCCGTCTGCTTTTTCTTGTTTAAAACCAATGGCTCACTTTTAGAAGAAACCGGTGTTGTTGGTAGAAAGGCATCCATCTCTGCATTGTTTTTTTATGTTTAGACACTGCTCTCCTCATGATAACCTACGCCTTTTTCTCTATTTAAAAGCAGAAACCCCCCCCGACTCCTCCTTTCCTAGCAAAACCACGCCTCAATACGAGTTTGACGAGCGTTTGACATAAAGTTTTTGCCCTGTGGATGAACCGTAACCCCCCTTCCTCCTCAGGAAGTCCCCCTCCCTCTCCCCCACGTTAACCCCCCCCTCGTGCTGACGTTTTAACCCCCACCCATCCCCCTCTTTGACCCCCCTTCCTCCTCCGGAAGTCCCCCCTCCCCCACTGACCCCCTCTCGTGCTGACCTTTGACCCCTCCCCCCCCCTTCCTCCTCCGGAAATCCCCCCTCCCCCACTGACCCCCCGCGCTGACCTTTGACCCCATCCATCAAATCTCACATTCCTGAGTGACACAATATGGGGCTATATTCTTCTGGTGTACCCCGCCTCTCACCCGTTGACAGCTGGAGATAGGCACCAGCCCCCCCATGACCCCTTGAGGATTAAGCGGTTCAGAAAATGGATGGATGGAATTTAAAAATGTACATCTCTGTGAATTATTTCAACTATTTCTGTTCTGAGCATCACACAGACTGAGCAGTCTGGAAAAAGTTTCTGTTCTCTGGTGGGGCATGGTAAAAAATAATTGAGAAGCACTGCTTTAAAGTTATCACTTATTCATCAGTTATCACTCAGATGAAGATTTGCATATGGATTTTTGTAATGACTTTTTCATGGCTAGTGAGACAGATGAAGAACCCAACTGTGACTTTACTGATGTGCAGCCAAACTCTGATGGTGGGTCTAGATTTGCCTAAGGATCCCAGAACTTTCCTCAGTACATTAAAAGACTGTGAAGTCAAACAGATGGATGAAGGAAGTTACTACCATTTTGATATTTGATATATTACCCAGAGTGCCGCCAGCTCTGCTGCCCAGAGTGCCGCCAGCTCTGCTGCCCAGAGAGCCCCCAACCCTACTCCTGAAGCCATGTTCTCCAAAGTACTTACCATTTTACAGGAAATGAAAGAGATTCAACGGATTCACAGCAAGATGCTAAGTTCTTTGTTGAAGCAGAAAAACAGTCCGGTTGTGGAAGTCCCTGAGGGTGTTGTATTACCTCTCAAAACCCAAGAAGATGTTGAGGCTCTTAATTGAAGACTGGAGGACCGCAGTGTCATGTCTGCCGTAGTAAGTTTACTTTTTCCTTTTCTGCTTCGCAATGTTCTTTATACAGTTCTCAGAAAACATTCATCAATATGTTTTCTGAAAGAGAATGTCCATGATTTTGCAACATAATCCTATGTGTCTGAATTTAATTGAATTGTGTCTTTTTGCACAAGCTCTCCTGTAGGGGTGGGCGGTATTGCAAAATTTTAATATCACGGTATTTTAAAAAAACATATCGGTATCACGGTATTTAACTGTATTTTTTTTCCATACAAGGCCGTTCATATCCACATTATCTTATAAGAATGAAGAATATAAAAATGTACTTTAAATAGCCCGTTTTACTGCATTATGGACTGCATTATGTTGTTTTTTTCAGACACAAGGGAATGATATGAAAAGAATTAAAATGTAGGCGGCATTCTTGATGTTCTATGGCTGAATGTATATAGTTTTTAAACCTCACGTTGGCGCAAGCAACAAATTGCATCTTCTAATTGCTTTGCATGTAATACCGATGAACTCCGCTAGGGGGCAGAGTATAGACTCAGATCGGATTTAGCCAAAAAAGAAGTAAAATAAGCATGGCGGCCCTAGGAGATTATTAGCTGGTTAATATTCAGATTACAACATAAAAAAAGACGGCAGAAGTATTGTAGATGGTATGTAAAACATATTCACCGCTATTTTTGATTTCTTTTTTACTGGTTTTGCCGCCGTTGACCATGTTTACCTACAGATGGTCAAACAGCGCTCAACACTTTCCCCTACTGGTTACTCTCAATAGCGTTTGTTAAAGGTATACCATTCGGTTCTCGTTTGACATTTTAAAGCCGATAAACTTTTTAAACTATAGACGAGGCTCCTCTTTGTTGGAATTACTTCATTAGAATTGTGTGCTTCGCTCCTGCTAGCAGCTGTATTTAGTTAAAAACTTGTTATTTTTTACACTGTGGTGAAGAGCGTGTAGCAGTGAAATTAGACCTGGCTGAAACACTTCCCCTCATTAAACGTTCCGGAAGTTGTCAGAGCTATTCACCAGTATAGGGGTATATTAAAAATTAATATCATAACAAAAATAAACACCGGTTTTCGGTATGAAATGGTATACTGCCCAGGCCTACTCTCTTGGTCCGAGGCAGCAAAGCAGGCCAGGGATCATCACATCACAACTATTTTTCAGTTGCTGTGAGGTTTCTTTTCTGACATGTAACGTATATTTCAGATGTAACATGCACCCTTCCAAAAATGTTTTATATTTTTGATTCTGATCAGTAATTTTATTCTTCTTTTGATGACTGATTGAGATTTCTTATTATGTTCTGGTCTGATGGTTTATACACGTTTTTGCCAGTTCCTATTCATATTAGATTAAATTCAAACTCAAAAGTACTTTATTGTTTCCATAGGGAATTTATGTGTTGCTGTGAGCAGAAAGGAATTCCTGTGGCGGTCTGCCAGCAAAGAAACAAATGCCCCTTAACCACAAGGGAATTTTCAGTCCAGACCGTGTTGGGTCAATGTCTATTTAGTGTGTTTCCAGTACCTTTGACTTGGCCAAGCCGACACCTTTTTTTTAGGAAAACCTGTGTTCAAAGCAGGCAGTGGTAACCCAACATGCCCACCTATGGACTGATTGGTTGGGTGAAGTGATGTTAATCTCCTTCCTACCTATGCAGTGGTAGTTAGCCACTGATTGGCCTAGCTTTGTGAGTATGAAGAGATGTAACCGAAGGGCTATGCATGACTTCCAGCATGTTCAGTACATTGAAAAAATTTGAAATAAAAAAAGTCAAGTTCTGTGAAGGACCACAATGGCAGAATGGGACAGACTGCAAGCACTAGAAGTGCTTTGCAGATATGGACACCATGTATGTTGAAAAGCTGGCGAGCAGTGGGAGTGGGCTAGATACTGGCTCCAGCATCTGCATCTGTAAGGTCTGAAAAACAGTGGGTGATGACTGATTTTTGCTGGAATTTTTGCTTCACTGAGCAAACTCATGTCCTTGGCCAGTTCCTGAGATGGCAATGGAAGCACCACCATTGTCATTCAGGTCATCCATCCGTTCCATGTCTGGCTGACCTGAAACTGTTGAGCCAACGCTAGTGGGAAAGGGGCAATAATCCCTCCAGTGTATCAATATCAATAATGTATTCAATCTTGTGTATGGTAAGTTTCACTTGAGACATCATTTAAATTCTTGGAATCTTTGATTAAGATGCTTGAAAGTTTAGCTACAATTAGTTATAGTGTAATAACTTTTTTTTTGAGGCAAGGAAGAAAAATAAACATTATTATTGGTAATCTATCACCATGGGAAATACTCTCAGGTTAACTGTATTTGGGGGCTTACCCTTTTTTCCTTTTCTGCAGAGGCCCTGAAGAAGAATGTATTAACATCAAAGGTCAACCTGCAAGAAGCAGAGAAGGCCCTGTCCAAATGGTTTACTGGGGCTAGAGACAGAGGAGGACTGAGAGCTGCGAGGGGACAAAAAAGTTCCGGCTCTGTAATTTATTTGAGAATACCGTAGTCTCATGTCTACCATAGTAAGTTTCCATTTCTGCTTGGTAGAGTTCTTTAAACAATAATGAGAAAATATTTTTTGATGTGTTTTCTTAAGGAGATTCTCCCTCTTGATTTTTTTTACAGCGTAATCCATGGTTTCCTTTCGCACAAGAAGTGTTCTTGTTAGTGCAATCAATACCATAGCAAGCTATATCTGTCCAATCAGTGCATGATTAACACTGGAACACAAATAAAGATTGCGGATGGTCAAATTCAGTGAAACAAAATAGCCAAGACTGTTTAACATGACTCACAGGCTGCGGCCTCTCAATCAAATCGTTTTGCCCCCCCTTCAGACATCACCTCTGACAGAGGTCCCCAGTTTGTGTCAGAGCTTTGGTCCTTCATGTCTGACGGCCTGGGGATCAAGATCCACCGCAACACTGCATACAATCCGCTGGCTAATGGGTTATGTGAGCGGTTTCACAGGTCATTAAAAGCCGAGCTTCGTGCTGTTTTGACCAATGGCAACTGGATTGACCGTCTACCGTGGGTTATGCTGGGGTTGCGTTCCGCGGCACAAGAGGACCTTGGTCACTCCTGGTGAATCCACCAGGAGGCTTCACTTACACCCAGAGAAGAGGATGTTTACATTTAAAAAAGAGATACAGTTTTTGGCGCGATTATGGAATGTTTAAGTGTTGTGTTCTAACTTACCGTTGGAGTTGGAGTTGAATAAACGAGCTGATCGGATCTACCTGTCATCTTTTCATTCCTCCACAAGCCTTTTTATATGTATGTTTAATTCAAATCAATGACATACATTTTTTTCTTCTCTGGACAACTTATGGACAACTTCCAGGTCACGACCCAAAAAAAGTTATGACAACAAATGATTGAAAATCCAGTTTTTAACGTCATTCTCTGATTCCAGATTTCAAAAATTTAATACTGTTATTATGTCATTTTGTCCGTGTTGGTAAATTCGGTATAAAAAAAGAAGCAAAGACATGCTTTAGTTTAGCGGTGCTCCTGCCCCTTTAAGAAATTAACACTGCCTTGGGTCACGTGACTAGGCAGTTATGTGACTTCCAGGAGGGAACGGCACTTCAGCGCAGCAACTGGGTTGATGTATTTAGCAAGAATCCTGCTGTAACCGTTTTTCAAAAAAAGCGACTAGCAACCAATAAAGTGACTCTTTATGGTCTTATTGGATAGTTTGATACTGTAACATGGAACAGGTATTATTGTTACTGCGTTAAGTTGAACCAGAGCGTTTCTAGACGAGCATGCGGCTGCTCAGCCAGCCCAGATCGTGCTTAGCCGGAGCAGAAATTAACCCTGCCGAGTTTAGAATGTTAATTCATTGCTTGAAGCTGCAGCTGGCTGATTCAACCTGTGCTCCGATGTAAATGCAAAATATTTTATATCTAAAGTAAAGACTGCGCACTAAAATCACCTGGTGTGTGTGATCACTTATCAAACTCTGAATTAAAAGGCCGTTTTAAAGCAGTGCAATAGCAACCCTTCACATTTTCAATCACATTATGTAAATAAGACAGCTACCAGGGGGCGGGGGTCATTATTGTCCACTTACCATTATTGAGGTAAACTGCTCAATATACCATGATATTGATTTTTACCTTTGGCTAAAATCAAATAATTTCTACTTTTACCTTTTATGCTGTCCACTACTGCAGAGCATCATTAATACTACTCAACCACCTTCACTTTGTAGGTAGCAGCCTGAGCAGAGAGGCCCAGATTTCCATCTCTCCCTCCCAACCTACTCCCTCCAAGGTGTCGTCTGTCTCCTCCTAAAAAACAGAATATTTTCCTCACCTTGTTTTTCAAAAAAACACTACCCACACATCTTATTCCTGATGCGTTTTTAATCACATTCATAGGAATGTCTAGGGGGCAGTAGTTCTAAATCTGATCCGCTCAGTAACTTTCTACTCAGTGACTTGTAAAAACAGGGGTAGTAGAGCTTGTTAAAACAAACAAGCAAAAAGCACTTGGATAACACCAAGACATCTGAGGGCATTAATGCTGTTTCAGAGTGTAAACACAGGTCGCAAAAATGATGTTGGAGCATATTACAGACAGTGACGTTGCGAAACCCAAAACTCCATCCAATGTCTCCACACGCTTAAAATAGAAAAAACTGATCTTCAGTTTGGCAAAACTTTTTTAAAAGAATCGTTTTTGGCCACTCTTGATTGGACGACAGGCTTAAACATAGAACAATATCTCTGTTTTGTGAGTTATCCCGCTACGTGTGGACAAGGCACAAGAGACATTCTTATCAGATGCCACTATCTAATCTCTCTTTTTTATATTCCCTTTAGGTTGCCATGGTAGCAGATAAAGGGGGAACAAGAAGAATAGTCCTGAAGCAGGCAAGGGATAATCTCAGCAATACTATATTGTTCTGTTGCTTTGATGCTTTATTTCCTTGTTGTAATTTTGATTTCAGAAGTTCAGAAGTTAAAATCTTACAAAAAGTTGCATTTTTGATTCAGATCAGTAATTGGATTTTCATGGCTAATTTTCCCATGTTATTCACAGTAACAAATATGAATGTAGTTTCACATATGAATACAGTCTGACTTTCATTGTTGTTCAACAGTACATACAGTTATAATCAGTTGTTGGACAAAAGAAATGTGAAAAAAGGTAGTTGTATGACCTCGTCATTTTTGTAACAGTTATACTTACAAATTAGTTTTGTTTTTTGCAGTCAGCTTTACCATCTTTGTGTCATTGAACCCCCTGGCCCTGCGTTGAATTGACTTTGTGGATCATTCCCGATATCGGACCACTCTGTGCCCAAAACTTGTCAGATCAAACTAAAAGTAACAAGGGGCAGCTAAACAACCTACTGATAATGCCACTCCAACTTTTTAGCTCATGTATCCACACAGAACTTCAAAGATAGGAGGGACTTGATGGATTTTTGTGTGCATCTTTTCCCAACATAAAACCTATATGGGCATTTTACATGGGGGCATCATGGAACCTTACTACCCACTTTTTAGCCTATGTGGTCCCCCCTAGTAATCTAAAAGGTGTGGTCCTAAGTTTTTTGTGTGCTTTTCCCAGTTGGGCCAATTTGGTGCCCATATTATTCCAACGTTGGACCCATATGGGCAATTAACATGGGACCATTATGGAATCCGCGGTCAATCCCACTTATAACCCAATTTTTAACCTATATATGGTAACCGCATGGTACCCACTAAGATCCTAAAAGGTGGGGTCTGATTGGCTTTTGTTTACTTTTCCCAGGTGGGGCCAATTTAGTGCCCATATTTCCCTAACCTAGGACCCGTATGGGCATGTAACATGGAGCCATTATGGAACCCGCGGACAATCCCACTTATAACCCACTTTTTAAAACATATGGTGACCGCATAGGCTCCCATTGTTGGAACCTTATGCAAAAAGTCCACAGGTTTAGGCCCAAAAAACCATGCATTTTTACTGCTTCACAACTTTGGAACCAAAGGTCAGAGGACAACCGAATTACACACGCAGTAGGCCTCCGTACAGGACTACATAAAACCATGGCGGGCGTGGGAGGAGGTTGAATTTTGACATGGAGTTTATATGCCCGTGGCATGAGTAGCCCATTGGCCGTGGTGTATGAGTGAGTGAAAAAAATGAATAAAAATAAAAATGCGTACATTTTCTAAGTGTTTCAAGACAGAAATAAATTCTGCCTTACAAGAGGCTCGAAAGCTGTGAAATTTCTAAGTGTTTTGGGACTTAGGAAAATTTCTGGCTTTCATGCAAGAACAATTAGCTTGAACAGTAATGATATAGTCTTATTTAAAAGCCCAATAGACAGATCACAGATCAGTATTTTAGCACGACAGATTTTTCCTACTCAAACCAGATATTTCACGGAGTGTTTCGAGGAAGCTACAAAGAGTCCACATGGCTATTTAATTGTCGACCTCACCCCTACATGCCCAGAACAGTTCAGACTGAGAACAGGGGTACTTCCTGGAGAGTTGTCGACTGTCTACCTCCCTAAAACCAAGTTAGTCATCATGTCAGCTGGTTTAAAAAGAAACGCACTGTTACTGAAGGCTTTATATAACTCCAGCCCCAACAAACGAAGGGAAATCTTATCACACTGCTCGCCCGACTTTCTGCAGACTTTGTGTGAAATTGCCTTAAATATATTAAAAGGGCATATTAAACTATCACCATCGCAATATAACAAATTGAAAAAGCAAAAGAAAACCCTTAGATTACTAGCTGATAAAAAGGTTGGGTTGAAACGTAAACAAAAGCAATTATTAACCCAGACTGGTGGAATATTTCCTCTGCTCGCCGCTGTCATACTGCTCCTGGGTGATCTGATCGCCGGTGCAATCAGTAGAAGAAGATGACAGCCCGAAAAATGTTTCTGGAAGCAGCCTGAATGTTCATCCACCATAAGTCAAACGGCCAAGGACGATCTTGATGAAGACATGAAGACCATATTAAACCATAGCGGTCTTACCCCTTATGAAAAACATCAGAAAATATGAGGCGCTTTTACAAAAATACCTGAATTTGAGCACGATGACAGGCGAGTAACTTTGACGCTACACAAGGCCCCAGAAACTTTACATGATAAAGGACCAGTGCTAGAAGAGGAGGAGGACGCGGTGATGACTGATGTGTTAAGAATCGTACCTAAACGTGAGCGGAGAAGTGCTGAATACATCATGCGGAAACTCACAAAGGCTGATTGGACACAGAGCGGGGAATGTATTTACAAGGGGCAGGTTATTAGAGACTCTCACATTCTGGACCTGTTAAGAAACTTGATACACCCGTTTAAAAGGGCTCACTCATCCCCTAAAGGATGGGATGAATTTCTATATACCTTGTCAGAGTTAAGTGTCCCTTTATCAACCACAATAACCTGATTGCTCTTGATCAATATTTACGGATTAAATCGGACGATGGCGCATTTGTGCGGGAAAAGAAAACAGTGGTTTTTCACCCTGCTGGTCTATGGAAACAGAGACTGAGAAGATAAAAAAGCAAAGAAAACCTGTAACCGTGTCTCCCTGCTGGAGCAGGGGTGGTGATAAAGGGGGGCTGCGTGAAACAACAAAGCCACCCAAGTGGGTTGTATTATCTCCTTAGAAATAAATTAGAACGTGTACTCTGTTGTCTTTCAATTAATAATAAAGTTTATTTATTATTACAAACTAATCGTATATTGTATTTATTAAAAACATGCATCAAAATTAAAACATATAACAGTCTAGGAAGATCTTTAGAGCACACGTGTTTTGTGTAAAACGATTTGATTTTCTAGCACAGTTCTGGTATCTACTAACAAACTCTGAAACCATCGAATCCTTCTTGTAAACATGTTCAGAATATTTGGAAAATACGTCATGCATTGAGAAACCGGTGGCCCTATGACACAGATAGAAAACGCAGTGTTGTCTGCACACAATCGAATGGATGTCTTGAAATTGATGATCGTGGAACAATATTTTGGACGACCTCTGTTTTAAAAAATCAAGTACACTCCTGGGGTAATGAATAAAGTCTGGTGGTAACCCATAAGAGTCAAAAAAGGTTGCACAATTGCCCTCGTCTAACGTTAATGCCAGCCAGTGTTCTCCTGGCATGTAAGAGGGATGCGTGTTTACAATGAAATATGTTGGTACCAGGGAGAGAGCAGCGGTAGCTGATCTTCTGCCCAGCCACCACAGAACTCGCCCCCGAGCAGGTTATGGAGTAATAATTCAATTTCATGGTTGTTCATTTTTTTCGGGCCGTTAATAATAATCCACCAAGACCCTTCTTTTTGAGTCAGTTTCCAAAACAGAATCGTAACAGGCGTACACAAGCAGGGTTACTGTGTGTGGTAGAGCCTGTCTAAAACGAAGCTCCAATCTGATGTTCCCTGTGTGAACGGGTGATAAAGCATCAGAATCCTCGCACGCATTCAGGTTGAAGACGAATAAAGAGTATCCAGAGTTAAATTCCTCTCTGGTTATGCTCAGAGGCAGGTCTTTCAACTGAAACTGAATGGGTTGAGTGCACGGGTACCTGTAAATGCGTGCTGATTAACCAAGCCTATGACAACGTACTTTGGTAATGTTCCTAAAACAAATTTTCCTGAGTGCAGACGCGGGAATTTTCAGCAATTGAATACGTTTTTATATTCACCCTTGAAAGCGGATACAAAGCATTTGCCTTTAGTAAAGCGGTCTCATGCCCCAGTCGAACTGCCGGAGACACTGAAACTTTTTTAATAAAAAGAGCCGCTCCTAAAATTTTAAGTTTGAATGTCGAATCCTCCGCCCTTTTCAAGCAGGACGCGTTGCTGGCTCTCGTCAATTTTACTCTGAGATCCAGAGCGTTCAAAAGAAGTCGTTCGCTGAAAAAAATGTCTGCGTGTAAAGTCCCAAGCAGGTGGACTTCCCTCGACTCTCTTATAAATTGGGCTCTTTTATTCAGCCCGCGGTTTGGTCCGTTATCTATTACTATAGAGTTGAGAGCACCTGCCATGTCTTTATAGAATAAATCCGCCCCGAATTGAGTCTAAAGAGATTGTTCTGAATAGTTTAACAGCGTTTCAATTATGGCACGGTAGGGATGGGTGGCGCTGGATCGTGAGATCAGACGGTCGCCCAAGGTCACATCACAATGACTAAAAATTGTATTCAGAGGGTAGTTTATTAAACCGATCGCGGCATCTTGAGCCAGATTTGAACCATCAGCGTTTGTAATTTTCACCCTCAGGTGCACCAACGTGTCGGATAAGTCTAAATACTTTTCGCCATCTCCTGGGATAAAGAATTCGATTGGTCCCCCGTCGGTGATATATATCTTGTCTTCAACGGAAAGTTGAGTCATGGGTGCTGAAAATAAATCCAGCTCACCCAACGTGCATTCTGTCGATTTGTTGTGTAAAAACGCCATATTATTTAAATATGTCTCCCCGGTTCCTTTTAGACTTCTTCCCCCTCAGAGAACCTTTTTTAACTGACTTTTTCTTTTTCACAACTCCTACTTTGCCACCGGTCCATAGACGATCACCCGGAGGTCTTTTCTTACCCCTTCTGGACAGAACAGAAATTCCTGAACCACCCTGGCTTCCCTCCTCATTCTGCTTGGGACAAGCTGTCATTTTTGTTACAGCACGATTGATGACGTCGGAGGCGATGTGTGAAGCCACTGTTTTCAAGTGTGGTTTTGCTATTGCTATGCCTTTTCTGACGAACTGTGAAATAAATCTGAAAAGGCGTGAAAATAAACAAGCGACGCCTTATCCATATAGAGTCGGCGCTCCATAAACCCTGGCAGGTTCCCGCCTGCCTGATTGACGTAATAATGCACAAAACGGTGGGGGTCTTGTGTGTGCATGGTAAAATTCCTCAGGAACAGGCGCTGTCTGGTTGAAACTGAGGTTTGAAGAGGCCTACTCTCTGCTTATATAACGCCATTTTCGGGGCGAAAATGCAGTCTCAGAATAGTTTTTCCGTAGCTAAAATTCACAGGAATGTTTTGATCCGACGTGATCTGTATATGAATGTTTTCTATATGGTTTTTTAAAACAGGTACGTAGTTGGGGGGGTTAAAAGTCTGTGTGATGATGTCACCAAAAGTCCCCTGTACAGGTAGCGTGCGTAAAAGCGGTGCATAGGCATCACCCACTATCTGATGGGCTACTATATCGCTGTAACAATACAGATGGTAGAAACCTGATTTGATATCTGACGGGAAAGGAGCCGCTCTCTTGTTAAATATAAGCCATTCCCCCAGTAACACACCGATCATGTATGCCAGCGGGGCAAAAAATCAGAGGTGCCTCTGACCGACGGCTTGAAATTCAAAACATTTTTTGAATGTGTGAACGTCTAACTGTACATCTGCTGGATTTTAAAATTTCTCTCCAAATTGTCCTCTGTTGTGGATCAACACCACCCATCAATCAAATTGCTACTTTATTCAATTAATGAGGATCCAGCCTGTCCTCCATGGGCTCGGTCAATGGTATGTGTTCAAGGAGGCGAGAAGAAAAGACACCAGATCTGGATTTTGTGACACGTACCTGCACAGGGGCTCACCAAAAAGTGAAGCCCCGCTTAAACAAAGGAAGCCTCTTTTATTGAACATATGAAAGCATCACATGATATGGTTACACACAGTTCTGGTATCTTTCCACTCAACCCCAACATATCTAGACAGTGCACTCTGTTTCCAGTTATATTCCACTGATTTAGGGCTCATCATCTCACAATCCCCTCCACCGTGTTATCACTTCCTCCTCCGCTGCAGTTGATTGTTCCTGTTTCTGCAGCATAAGCGTACATGACTACATTTGATTAGTTAATGCTTGGTTATCGAATGCTCTATTATATATATATATATACCTCAACATCCACGCCTATTTTTCTCAAGGCCGTATTGATCTCCGTCTTCAAAGCAACAATTCCGTTGTAATATCCACCTCTAATCTTATGACGAACTTTCCTTTCGTCATCTTTTTTTTCCAATCAAAGAATGCTGAATCTTCAGGTACGTTTTTCCATCTGACTAAAGCCTGCTTCTCACCTTAACAACACGCTATTGTAAACACCTCATCCGTGTATGTTTGTTCGTATCTTTTACCCAAAACCCCCCTTAGTTTTGATATCCTGACCAGGTCACCCTTCCTGAATTTAATTTTAAATCTTGCTTGAGAGGTAGATCCATAAGGATTGTCCAATACTTGATCTGTGTTTTCAGAGGTCACCTCCATAGGTGCAGAAATAGGTGCAGAAATGGACAACACCATATTTTTTCATCGATGCTTTTAACATTTTATTAAAAAATTATGTGCCCGCATCGGTCTGAAGCTTCTGCGGTATTTGACCTTCTTTGAAAATGGATTCAAAAGCACCTGCCACCTCTCGGGCCGTCTTTCTTTTTATAGCATGAGCGTACGCCTTCTTTGAAAAGACATCGATCACGGTTAATAAATAGTTATTTATATATAACCGTCACCGTGCTCTGCTAAGGCTTACATATCACAGAGATCAGCTTGAAATTGCCTCAAAGGTCCAGTGAGAAAAACTCTTATTACGTGGAAAATGTAGTCTCGCTGTTTTGTGTAAAGTGTACGCGTCTTGGCCTGAGAGAAAATCTTTAACTTTTTTAACACCAAATCTCTGACCATCTTTATTTTGTAAACCCTGGCGGAGCCTGTCCACACCACCAAAACTACCAGGAATGCGATGGTGTGTAATAAGCTTTCTTCATCATTCTGCATTCCACCTTTCTAGTTCTTCTTAAACCATGGACGAAATGAGACAATTTGTTTCGTGTCAAAGGTTTTATTCTATTTTAAACAAAATCTGGGTAAATGTTTTAATTCAGCAAAAGCAGTATACATTTATTTTTATTTAGTTTTGTTTTGTTTCTAAATCAAAATAATCCAACACAAAATCAATCAGTCATCAAATCCAAAACACTTTGAGACAGCATTCAATTCTGCGATAAGGTTTTCCGAAGAAATTTTTTCATACATTTCAAGGCACGGAGAGGGGAGGAGCCAGAGGAGTTTAATCAGGCAGGAACACAGGAAGAAGGGGGAGATCTAGAGATAGAGTTTGGAGGGATTTAAGACCCAGGGAGTAGGGAGGAACAGGAGGGCGAAGAGTGTGTACAAGTTACTCCCCCGGATATACAGCTTCAGAAGAGGCCAGCATCAGAACTATCTCCAGACACAATCACCATGGTAGAGAAAAGGGGAATAATGGGGGAGACTACTGACATCTCATCTGAGGAAGAACCCAGGGTCTTTCCTCAAGACTCACCAAATGTAATGTCCTTTTTAAATATAGTTTTACAGTCGAAACCCCAAGAGCAAATGATGAACAAAGCTCTGAGACAGAGACCGTCACCTAGAAGCTTAGAAACTCTTAATGGCTGTAAGAAACATATTAGTCATTAAAATGATTCTAGCCATTTCCACTATTAATGTTAGGGGAGTAAAGACCAAGTTGAGAGCTCAAAGCATTTTATCCTTTTTAGAAAAGTTTAACTCAGACTTATTCTTATTGTAGGAATGTTTTCTCCCGTACCAAAAGGAGTATAGGCAATGGGAGGACATATGGCCAAATAGGTCGTTCTGGAGTGGATCAAACGAAAATAAAAACGATGGGGTGGCAGTTTAATAAAAAACCCACATTTATGAGTAAAAGAAAGTGTGATAATTACGTAATTAATGTCCGGGATTTTAAATTGGTGTATTTTTATAAAAACATATACCCAAGGGATGAAGGTTTTACCTGGGAGAGCGATAACTGCATAAAAGCATCAAGGATCGACTACATATTCGGCAGAAATGTCATACCAAATGACGCAACTATAAAACCTACCTTCTTCTCCGACCATGCAATACTGACATGCAAAGTGTCCCTTAGGGAGGAGGAGCAGAGAGGTAGAGGAGTATGCAAACTAAATTGCTCCCTACTCGAGGATCAGGATATAAGTGACAAGTACAGAGAGAGATATAAAGACTGGTGTACTTTGCAAGATCTCTTTGAGACTCGGGCAAACTGGTGGGAGATGGTAAAAGAAAGAACAAAAAACTTCTTTATTTGGGAAGGAAAGAAAAAAAGGGCAGGGAGAACAGACAGATGAAGGGTTTACAAAAAAGGCTCCAGAGATATTACAATCTGAGATCATGAGATGAGAGAGGTCAAAAAAGAAATGGCTGAGCTACCCAGAATCAGGAGCGAAGGAACCATAACAAGAAGTAAGGAGAGAGAGCTAGAAGAAGGGAAGAGGGTGTACAAGATACTTCTTTAAAAGAATAATGAGTAAAACATCACATGTGGTCGAAATTAAAAGGAGAGATGGACAGGCAGCCAAAATAAATTTTAGAGGTGGTAGAAGAGCTCCAGAAGACTTATATACGGTTAAAACAATGAACCCAGAAAGGTTAGAAGTGTTGATGGATGGGTGGTAATGAGGATTTTTAATGTGATTAAATGTTTTATGCTTGCTGAAAGTATCTAAGGCCTGCAGCTGTTAGAGGAAGGGGTATCTGATATGAGATGTGCTGTACCATGCTCTACCCTATATGGAGTTGTTTTTCAGAGCAGAAGCTGCAGGACCAGGCACCACTAGGCACCACCAGGTTCCCTGTTATCTCGCAAGACGTAACTGAAATGTGTGTGTAGGGAAATAACCAGCAAATGTATTGGTGTGTATGTGCTACGAGCCACTCCCTGTTGAATGAATAAAACGAGCCGGCCTGCAGCAGAGCTTCAGAACTCTTGGGACCCACCCTGCTGGGGACAGGTCTTCTCCACTCTCTGCAGAGGTGAAACTCAGCCTGGCTTTTCTCCACTGAAGATGTTATACTCTAAGTACTCCTGAACTGGGGCTGGGTTATTGACCACGACAATTGGTGCCGTGACCCGGATTTTCGTCACAGAAAAGGAGTCTTGGAGACCATTTGGACCGGACCAAAGCGAACGGAGACTGACACAAATCATGCTGGCACTTTCATAAGGTAAGCAGACCTTTTGTTCTGCTCATTGGCTTTGTTCAAAAAAGTATTTTGTGTCAGACTTCAAGTACCTGAAGTTCCTAAATTTACTGGAGTGGAGAAAAACGAGGTATGAGATAAAGTAACAGGGTTACTGAACATAGAGTTGTGTGGTAACCGGGTTACACACTTAATAGAACAGAACCACATCAAATAAAGCACTCAAAATCTGTGGTAGCCCCACTAGTCATTTACAGAATTGCTCATCAAGTTGATATCTGTACAAGATTTATTTTATATAACGTTTTTTCAAACTGAGATACACCCGAAACACATTTGATTTGTTATATTTAAGAATTTGTACATTGTTTTTGTCTGTTTTGCTCTTTCCCTCTATTTTCTCTTTTCCTGTCTCTCCCTGTCTCAACTCATAAAAACCAGACTGACTGTTGCTGTTTGCCTACACTGTGATGTTATGTTATGTCAAAGATATGATATTATATGTCTGATTTCAAAATATCAGTTATGTATTTGAGCAGTGGAAATACTCTGGAAATGCTAAGTTCCATTCGACACTGTACTGTTGAACATGCACGGCAAATGGAGCATGTGGACTGGTTCATGGCCCTCCCTGAACTAATGGCATTTATTGCTATTGTTATCTTGCGGAGGCTGACCAAGGTTCCATCACTGCATGACTGCTGGTCAGCAAACCTGGGAAACCCCCAGATCATGGCAACTATGTCCCGAAATCGCTTCCAAGAAATCATGCAACACCTACGCTTTGACGACAAGGACACCCGCAGTGAGCGAGCAAAGACGAGCAAATCAGTGTAAAAGCAATCATGCCACTCTGCGATGTATAGGCTGTTACAAATACACATGTGGCAAATGCAGAAAGGAGACGGCTTGGCAGTGCATGGATTGTGAGTGATTATTGAAATGTACTCACCTCACTCATTGTTACATACTGTTTAGTTTTCTCTGTGTGCTTGAAAACTCAAATTTCCCTGAGGGAGTCACCCCAAAGGGATCAATAAAGTTTTAAGCCTAAGTTCTAAGTCTCACTCACTTGCACTCTCTAACACTGTATCCTGATAATACTTTTTTATTATTATTATTATTAGTTGCACCTGGAGTATCCTTGACGTGAGTCGTCTGCAGAAATGCGAGATAAGATTTTGGCTGTGCTGTTCAGTACTTGATGTATAATGGAAGTTCTATTCTATTACGTTTCTTATGTGTCTGGTTGGGGATGTTGGACAGCACCCACTACGTTGTTGTAGGTATTGATATAGTTTACATCCCATATTACATACTATTACAATTGATATGCGCTCATTTTATTCCTGCTCAGACAGTAACAGTTAGCAATTCCGTGCTCACTACCTCAGATTCTCCCCCTCCACATTTTATGTCAAGGATTCTCGTTATCGAACGTCGGAAGTCTTTACTCTGCTCAGCATCATCCCCCACCCCCTGTGGACCTTTGTTGCATGTTCACACAGTGATTGCCACGTTCTACATAAAAAAGCAAAAGGAAGGTTCACAGGGGGCCATCCAGCCTTTCGGCTTACCTGTGGGCTTTATAGGTAGAAAAGCCAAATGGCTGCTCTCTGGTAGTTCTAGTGTTAAGCCACTTTTTCCCATGCAATAACTTGTAGTAAAGCTTTAGATCTGTGATTGCCTAAAACACCACAGCACATGATATAAAATAGCTCAATCGGCTTAATTATTTGCCTGAAATAGAAATAAAATGAACATAAACACTTTAATATTCAGAATAAGTTGAATGCCTTTCTCACAAAACTGGGCAATGAAAATGTCCACACATATGTAGCTTTGATTCGTTTTTTCAGCCTAACGATGGCTTGCTTCACTGATAGCTCTTTGGCTCTCCTCTTGACAGTTGACAGCAACAGATTCCAAATGCAAATAGCACACTTGAAATGAACTCTGGACCTTTTATCTGCTCATTGTAATTGGGATAATGAGGGAATAACACACACCTGGCCATGGAACAACTGAGAAGCCCATTGTCCCATTACTTTTGGTCACTTAGCAAGTGGGAGGCACATATGCAAACTGTTGTAATTCCTACACCGTTCACCTGATTTGAATGTAAATACCCTCAAATAAAAGCTGACAGTCTGCAATTAAAGCACATCCTGTTCGTTTCATTTGATATCCATTGTGGTCTGCAAAACAGTAATTCTAGGTCCACATGTACACAGTTTTTGTAGGACCTAGGCTGGTAGGTTGTTCCAAAACAGGCAACTGATTTCTAGCGCGAAAATCATCTGGAACTCTACATGACAGCCCTATTTTATTGATGCAAGGATAATAACCAAAGCTGCCAGGAAATGGTGCACTCCTCCACATGTCCTGGTCCAGCTTTTTATTCAGGCCTATGCTTTCACTGCAAAATTTGACAGCTTCACTTGCTACCCTCAAGTGAGAAATTAACTCTGAAAACCAATGTACTTCTGTGGATTTAGGCTTCCTCACATCCTTCTATCTCTTCATGTAATCCCAGACACTCTCCATAATTTTATGATCAGGGCATTTTGATACCCATATGATCCCTTCCAGGACTTTTTTTTCTTCTTCTTAACACTGATATTTCTTTATGACTTTGCCTATATGTTTTGGGTCTTTGGCCTGCTGCAGAATAAATTTTGGAGCCAATCACTATAGCCTCCCTGATTGAATTGCATGATAGATAAGTCTCTGCCTGTATTTCTCAGAAGTGAGAACAAGATTAATCCCAACCAAATCTCAAACTATATTTGGAGATTAAGCCCCAAATGTTCAAGAAACCTCCATCATGCTTCATTGTGTACCTCCAGAAACTCATTTTTGTACCGCTCTCCAGCCCTTTGATGAAAAAACGTTCTTCTGCTACAGCCAAATTTTGACTCAATTTTGAATCCTAGTTACTATGTTTTTATGCACACTTGAGTGGCCCTCTTTCCACGTTGGGGGTATGGGTTGGCTGTAACTCTTCCATGGAGATGATGGTTTCTGCCATTCTG